>JAYMFT010064662.1:0-14785 GCA_038088735.1 Panulirus argus | reverse complement strand
TATATATATATATATATATATATATATATATATATATATATATATATATATATATATATATATATATATATTTTCTGTAGCCAGTGTCTACTTCGGTAGTTTACGTGTTGATGATGGTGAACAGTTGTTTGGCCGGATTGAAATACCTCTCACGTCTAGGAAGTTTGATGGTGATTGATAAGCGCTTCTATACCTCTATGAAGGAGAACACACACACACACGAATGCATTCCACAGAAACGACCTGACGATTTTCACAGGCAGTGGGCAACCGACGACCGTGGAAGCACTGCCGTCTGGCTATTGGGGAGCTTAGTGACGATGACAACACGACAGTGGCTGTTTAGCTCCCCTCTCTGGCTCCGGTTGCTGTCCTTTCTTTCTGCTTCATATGTACGTAGGGTGCTAAAATTTTGTTCTCAAATACACGCACTCTCTCCATTTTCCACGCAACACTCCACAACACGCAACTCAAATGACTCTTTATTAACTGTAAATATTCCTATGAGGAGCAACATGTACTAGCTCTGCTTAATAGCAAAATCTCGCCATAGTTAAAGAAAGTTCAACGGATGGAGCCCCACGAGAACAGAACTTTCTTACTCCAATACACAAACAGTTGATGTAACGAACAGATAATTACACACACAAACAGCATTTCACCAGAAGAGGAAATGGTAGAGTATAAGGCTATTCTCATCAGAGTGAAAATTTTTTTTGACAAACAAATGTGATAATAGCAAAATGTCCAGATAAGTAAGTGTGTGCATATCTTAGTGGCCTCAAAAAGAGAGAGAATGGATGAAAAACACAGGAAATCCGGTAGAATGCAGCGAGGTGTCAGCTATTTTTGTTTATGTTTGTGAAATGTTGTGAATAAACTTAGAAAGTGTGTTATATATTTTGCTAATCTAGTGGTTTGATACACAGTACACGATCTGACCTAGAATCTTTTCGAGACCATAAGGTGTGCAACAGCGAGACTTTGATATCGTTGTACCTGGTCTTCATCTCGACCTTGGGAGAGACTAGTAACCCGTGACGTCTCGCGTCATCAGATGCGGATGCGGGATCTCCGAATGCAGACGAATTTGTAAAAACTTTGCTGTCCAAACTATATATATAAAAGAAATGATTTCGGACACATTGCTCTAGGTAAAGCATATAATATATGAAACATAAACACCTTAGATTAGATTTCCGTGTGAACGCGTCTGAAAAAATGTGAACCGACTGAGAAACCAGAGTACGACAGATTTAGATGTCAAGTTCACATTTTTTACTCGAGCGATTTACGATTTAATCCTTTATTGTGGTGATGATCAGTCTTGATTTACTATAACGAAACTTGTGCATCACGGAACAAATGCTATTTTTCATGATTCCTGATATTAAGGCAGGATAGAGTCGCTGGCAGCTTATCTCGGTGAGTGTGACTAGGGGAACACGAGTCTGTGAAAGTGTTTACCTAAATAAGTGTGTGAGTGTGTGGGAAGTGTGCTTGAGACGAGTTTCTACCTGCATGAGTGTGTGTATGTAAATTTATGATATTTACGTCTAGAGAACACAGAACTGGGGACACCTGCTGTATACCCAGAGATGGTGTAGGCAAGGTATACTTGTATAACAAATACTGATATAAATATACAATCATCAGCAAACGAGGGCATTGAAAGTGATATCAATTGTGTGTTTTAAAAAACTTTAATATTGAATATTCATTTAACAAAAATATAAAGATTATTCAGATTGATAACTACTAGCAAGGAAACAGCACAACGTTTTTCTAGCTTTAACTGAATTCATATATTAGCAGTTAACATGTCTTTGTTTGGTTCCTATTTACAGAATTGGCAACTAACTGATATCTTTTATCACACTGTGTGTGAAACTTCTTAAGGCATACATAATAAGATAGAATCATATACATTTGCCTATCATGGTATTCAAGATTTTTGTGTCTGATAGTCTAATAGTTTTCTAAATAACAACTAACAGATCAGCACTTGAGGCTAAGCACACCACAGGTTTCTCTAAGATGAGCAGCGAGGGAAATGACATGTTGCTAAACAGTCTGTCTTGAAGTATATTTTGTAATGAATTTTTGCCGATTACAGGATACAGAAAGTGTTACTTAAACACTGGCCTCGTGAGTGTCAATAAAGAGGTGATGAGTTCATAGCACCTTGATTCCCGTCACTGTAAAATACAACTTAACTTCTTTTATTTATAGTTTGATATAGAAAAGGAGCAAAAACCAATTATTGTTGTCACTGAAAACAGCTGAATATTAATCTTCTTATAGCTTAACGTATGAATATTAGATACATATTCCTCAGAATGCTGTACTTCACATGTAAAGTTCAAACTTTGTGGAAATATGGAATAAAACAAAGGTAATCTTCATTTCTTTACTCATGCCAGTTCTCCGTACACGCTGACGACAAATGAATCCTTCCTTTACTGTGAGTTGTTCACGGCTTCCAGAGTTTTTTCCCGTTCGTGTGAATTTCATCTTTTAATGTCTGTTTCACTTCCCAGAAGGAGTATGGAATTTCGTGTCAGTGGAGGCCTTCCCACCGCCGGAGGAGCTAATGGGACCTTTGTTGATAAAGCTACCTGGGGTGCCTCTGCTGAGGAAGCCATCTGAAGAGACACCTCCACTCTTGAAACTATTTCCAGGATTGCCTCTGCTCCCACTGAAACCCCTTCCAGGAACACCTCCACTACCACTGAATCCACTTACAGGGACACCTCCGCTTCCACCGAACCCACTTAAAGGAACATCTGGGTTAAGGAAGCCTCCTCCCGTGGGAAAAACTCCGTGATTAAAGCCACTTGTGGGAACACCCGCGTTACCAAAGCTACTTACGGGAAAGCCGCCTGACCCAACATCGTTAAAGGCATTTGGGTTGATGAAGACACCTCCATTACTGAGACCCCCTCCGTTGAAGAGGCCTCCTGAGCCGAGAGTGTTCGAGAAGCCAGGTACAAAGAAGTAACCTGGAGTAGCGAACCCACCTGAGGTGGGGAAGCTACCCTGGGCATTAAAGCCGTTTGGATTAACGATTCCCACCGGGTAATAGATGCCACTTGGCGTGACAAAGCCACCCAGGTTATTGAAGCCGCTCGGGGATACGAACCCTCCTGGGATACTTGACCCTCCTGAAGTCGTGAAGCCACCTGGGTTTAAGATGCTACCTGGCGTGTTGAAGCTTACGGGGTTTGAGAAGCCACCTGGTATTGAAGAACCACCTGGGGCACCAAAGCCAACCGGGGCACCAAAGCCCCCTGGGGTACCGAAGCCACCTGGTGTACCGAAGACACCTGGTCCACTGTGGCCAACTCCGTGTGGGCGGCGTCCTGAATTACCCCCAGTAGAACCACCGGGGGAAGAGCCTCTGCCATCAGTACCGTCGGCGAAGGTGACGGAGGTGACGCCGTTGGCGACCGTTGATGGGTTACGGTGACCGCCAGGTGGCCCCCTTGTGTGTCCTCTGTTTAACTGTTTGCTCGAGGGTCCATTATTATGGCTGAGGCCTGTGGAGCTTCCACCCTGGGCTTTCCCCTCGGGTCTGCAGTTGCACGAACCCACCAGGAGAGCAATGGCCAGGGTGAGAGAGTAGTGCTGGAAGTAGGGAAGCATTTAGTACAAATAGACAACCTCAGTGTAGAACATATCATAGCTTCATAAACTCGCATTCTACCTGTAAGTTAGATTCATGTATAGGATAACATTCTTAGTATCTTTCATGATAGTGGAGTAGAAATACATCATATTACAGTAAAATCTAAAACACAGGAAAAACTATCCTACCACAGGCAGGCATTTCATAATTGGCATACATAAAATATTATGTGTTTTCTGTTAATCAGGTGATGGTACCCTGGCATCCTAATATGGCATGAAATAAAGTAGATATGATGCAGCTTAAACCACTAAATCTGTGTCATGTTCCGTGAGAGCAAGTATGCGAATACCATTACCACGCCCGCAAAATGCGCCATTACATTACCACCGTCTGTTAGGTTAGTGTCACCCGCCAGATTAGATTCATCTGTTTTAAGACACTCTCCTCTGCTTGTTAGCATCTTCTGCTTGGCTAGTGTTGATTACGTGACTGAAATTGTCAGTGAAGTGAATAGATCTCCCCTGCTTTGTAACCTCGCCTCTCCATCTTTTTACTATCCCATGATTTTTCACAATTCAACTCAATCTTTTCCACAGATATACTCATCTTATTTTGATTTTTAGTCACTGTAAAGATAACTTACCTCATACATCACTTACGACTTATAAATAAACATCCATAGCTCCCGTGCCAGTGTATATCGCATGACAAACGCGAAATCTCTCAGTCATTTCTGCATTCAAACATGATAATTTTGTTTCCAAATACTACTACGCTCTCTTGGTTATACCTCTGTCTCCTAGCTATACCTGCTTTCTGGTTATACCTCTGTTTCTTGGCTATACCTCTGTTTACTGGCTATACTTCTGTTTTCTGGCAGTACCTCCAGCATTTGTCTAGTAGTGCGAGAGACTCGCCTCTGCACCATTTCACTGTTAACTGTAACAAGTCACCTCGGTCACTGTTGCGTCTGTCATTTGCTTCACTGTTGACGTTCAAACTCTTCACCTTCTTCAGGATCATCTTCCATGCCAAACTTTATCAGCCTGGCTAACAGTTCAGTAGTATTAACTCTCCTGGTAAGTCTTTCTGCAGTTCACTGTTTGCTGTGAATACGTTGTACCATCGTAGGACTTGTCATATAGGATTCTCTTCACATTCCTTTGTTTATCCTTACATCTTTCTTGTTTATCTGTCACTGAGTCACTTCCAGCTTTTCATGATCCGTTTTACACTACACTGGGAACACACTGGAAATGCCCTCATAGCTATAATATACATTTTTCTAACTGTTTCCTTCATACAGAGATATGCTCGATGCCTCATGCACCCCTCTGGAATACCATGTTTTTCCATTACCTATCACACATTACATGGAAGCTATTTTCTGTCTATCTATCTATCTATCCATCTATATGTAAATGTATATAAATAAGTGTTTGTGTTTAAGCTTGAGTGTAGATAAACTTCTGTATATATGCATGTATATGCCTATGTGTGTATGTATAAGTGTATGTATGGGTGTATATGTGCATGTATGTGTGTATGTATACATTAACTGGTCACTGTAATGGGTGTGTGTGTGTTTGTTGTTGTGTATGTGTTTATGTTTTGTGCTGGAAAATGTTATTTATTCTTAACCTTAAAGACCGAACAGCCTGTCTAGGGATCATGAGGAGGAGAATCCCTCTTACCATTGCTGGTGTCCTGGAGGATACTGAGAGCAGCCATCCCTCCAGCCGTTTTTATGTTGAAGGTCTCTAGCTCAGGGTCACGTGACTGCACGAGGAGTGCTGAAGCGATCTCTCGAGGCGCAACGCTTCAGAGATCTTCGGGTAACGATAAAGTCGTGTGGCAGCGGCGAACGAAGGCCAGAGACTGAGTGGTGGGTGGCTGGGTGGGTGGGAGGGGAGGGCGGCACTAGGTGGGTGGAACTCTCCCTGAAGACAGGAAGTGGCCAATTGGACCCGTGATCATATGGCCGTGGCCGACGAGGAAAAAGCTGGTAAGGAAATAATAGAGCCTCCACGTCGTTATCGCTGGCCAACGCTAGGGTGACTAATACAGTTTGTCACTAAGGATTATAATGATTAACCTCCGTTCGATATATGATAAAAGGTTAGAGCAAAGGTATAGCTTTAGAGTGTCACACATGTGGCTCTGCATCGGCCATACATTTCACGATGAACTTAACCAAATTGATATCGTAAGAGACATTTTTCTTTTTTGACGCCATACGTCGCAAATACTGAACGTGCCAGAGATTAACACCTGACTCTGCGTCTGAAGGGTGACCGACTTCTTGACCTAGTATCACGTAGGTAGACCTGACGAACACAGGTACCTGCCAATCCCAGGTCCCTCAGTGTGTGTGTGTGTGTGTGTGTTTCGGGGACTGAACATGCAAGGGGTTGCAGGTTTGCAAGGTGCACTGCTGCCTGAGCTAACTGGAGCGGTGTGTTGTGCACAGGGAGCGACGTGCTGTCGATGGAATGAACTAGGGCATATGAAGCGGTCAGGGGAAACCACAGAATGATCTGCAGCGCTTGGATGTGGATAAGGGGCTCTGGCTTCGGCGTATCATACAAGTGAGAGGGAAATTAGAAAAAAAAAAATATTCGAAGAGAAAGTAGCAAACATTGCAAGAGAAAAATAGAAAAATACCACCGAAACAAGGACAGATAAAGTACGCCTCATACTGAAACGAAGTATAAGAAGACGGTGCGCAGAAGGCAGCCTGAACTGAAACCAAGAAACGGAAGATGGAATAAAGTTTGAACAACAGGGAAATGCTTTGTCTTGATCTTTTACCTTGAACCTCATCCGAAGGTCAGCAATTTTTCGGTCATTTGTCACTTACGCGATGCCTCCCGCGCTCCCTCCTCGTTCGTGTGAGAAGAAATGTGTTTACATCCACCAGAAACTGGTCTGGGGAAAAAAAAAAAAAGACTGTAAAGAATGAGTTGATAATCCTATGTCATTTATGAAGCTCCCATAAACACCGAATGTCCGCCATTATTTCGGTACATGATAACCAAGCTATACCAAGTTTATCTTGAGTCATCCTACTCAGTATGTATGAAGTGACTCGCTCTTAATTCACCTGGGTTCAAGGCTGAAGTTACAAGCAATAGTTAGATGGGAAACTAGCTTGCATGCCGGGCTGTACGAGGGTGTGGCAAACCCACTGGCACACTTGCAAGGTGTGGGCCGTTGAGGTACCTCACTTACCCTGCGACACCTCGACCTTCAGGAGGAAGTGAGTAGCCAGCCATGACATCCGGCGTGTGTGTGTGTGTGTGTGTGTGAGTGTGTACCGCCCGCCGCTGTGTGACGCCCCAAGCACCAGGCCACGAGCGACAGATGAGACAAGTGTCCGCATTATTACATCTCGCACCTGGTTTACTTAGTCATATATATATATAGACTTCCCACAACGTTGGAATAGGAGGATGTTGTGTTCGCACCCCTGAAGCTTTAGTGCAACAGGCGGCGTTAGCTTTGAAGGCTTGTGTTTACACGTCATCATCATTTCCACAGCACTGATGTCATTTCCAAGCCTGAGTAGTGCCATCAATTTCCCGGAGTCCGTGACAACAGGGTCACGCTAGAAAAATGTCCGAGTTTCCGCTTATTGTCCTGGATTGCCGCGTGCTCTGCTGTGAGTCAGTGCTAGCCACCGTGTTTCTAGGTAGTGACATGATGAGTGCGTGGGCTGAGATGCAGGGGACACAGAGACAGATGTACTGATATCCATGCTCACTTGTGGTACAGTAGGCTGACGTCTGGTCAGTAGGTTGATGAGTGGTCAGTCAGTAGGATGTCGTTTGGTTCGGGTCTTCAGGACAGTTTGTTGGTATATTTCGTCTTTGTTTCTTTGGCATAACTTAGAAACTACTACCACCTGGTTCACAACGTTTCATTCCTGGGTCCATTTTGATATATGTGTCATGACTTAAGTATGAGGTCAAAATACTGAATATCAGGGGCACTTGAATAGTTATTCGTAAATACTAGGATCTAATAGAGCCAGTGAAAAAAAAAATGTAGATTTATCATTAATAAGGTTGTATCATTTACTATATGCTAGTGGCTCTGCTTACACTGTCATGAAGTCAAAGGCCATGATGAAGCGTGGGTCAAAGTGGAGTTCATCAGATATCTGATGAACAATAGACTGACTGAAGAAGTAACTAAGTGTATAGGAGGAAGGTGGATGAAGGGTGTACAGGAACAAAGGAATCATGCAAGGATGAGGCACTGAGAAAATCTGCAGCTGTTTATCTGAATTTTGCAATCAACAAGGGAAAGGGTAGGGTATTGCAATGCTTGGCTCTGTGCAGCTGGACAGTAGAGTATAGTGAAAGTAATGTTGCAAGAACCAGCCTAATGGATTTCACCAGTCACTCTTATGTGTGTGTAAATAATCAAATGTTTATATGTCTATCTACAGTCTATATATTTTTCTGCTAGATTAAAGGAAGATCAATATACTCTCTTCCAAACATCGTGATCATTATGTTCTCGGTAAATTCCTTTGTGTTTAGTGTCCTTGCAGGAATATATATATATATATATATATATACCTGAATCGCAATGTATATCATTATATAAACGTAAATTGTGAATTACTCCATGGCGTGCATGTGTGAAGAATTTATTCTTTTATACAAAACATTCTTAAAGTTTTCTTCTCTGTGACGTGAGGAAAATTACTTGAGTCTTTAGAAAAGCGTGTCGTGATGTCGGCTGACGCCGGACGAACCTGCGAGACACAAAGATCTCGAAACAATGACAGTTTCCTCGTCCGGTGAAGATATCCTTTGTTTCTCTTGCCAGAAGGACTCGAAGCCGTCAGACTTGAGTCTTCCTTCACCATTTGCCGCTGTTCTTATCATTCTCCTTACCAGCATTTACCGGCAGAATGTACGCAGACCATAACTATAGAGCAATCTAATTAGACTGAAACATTATGAGGCAGTTCGAACACACGTGAACCAGCAGTTATCTAGCAGTGAACCGATGAGCCGAGCATTCTGAATCTCAATCACTGTTAATCTCAGCGTTATTTAGATGTTCATCTACTCGAGCAGAACTTTTTCTTTTCTTCATGAATATCATTTCTACTCTCACTCTCGAGCAACTGCTGTACTCACCTGCATCATAAAGGTGTTCAGAGTAGCTCTTGTCTTTCTCCTACATTTAAGAATCACCAAAAAGATTATGCAGTAAACCCAATGATTTCACAGTTACCACAATACCCTGTTATTGTGTGGAAAAATAGTCAACAGCTCTGCAGGTCTCCTGACACATTTTCATGGAACGTAGTCCACAATTCCCTTTACACTTTTCTTTATATAATTTCCATGTCGCTTCCTCTTTCTACGTATTCAAAGCTCAAAGCTTCAATTGCTGTTCAAAGCCTTTCCCTAAAACCGGCTTCCTCCTACTTGATTGACATCGTTCCATCCACTGTTTTAACTCCTGCCTTCAAAGACTTTCGTTTTTTTTTTTTCATATTAGCTGCCGGGCCAATATATAGATTATCCTTTTATTTGGGACAAAATTTCTCTTTGTGTCTTCGAGAGCATAAGTTACAGATTCCAGTCATGGCCTTGAGCCCAGGTTAACCGAAGGACAAATATTAAGAAACTTTATCCTTTTGTCATTAACTAATGCTATATAGATGATAGATATCGCTGTCTCTACTCTCTTGCTTTATCCAACAGTACTAATTTCACTCTCAGGTGAAGCGATGCATAATAACATACTCATAATAGCAAAACTATAATCTATACGTTTTCCTTGAACAATCTCTCCTTTTCCTCTACGGTCACCTCTTCCAGAAATCTCTAACGAATTGTCCAGTTCTAACGTAATGTTACTCCTAAATGGGCTTTAGTTTTCAGGGAATAATTATCTCATCACTCTTGAGGATATTGTTCTGTGTCTGTGCCCAGTTGACGGAGATAATATTGATACTTGTTACGTGGTCTTCCCTGGCCAGTGAAGAAGACACAGTTCTAAACAACATCAAATTTCCTGTGTTGGTAATGTGGGTGTTTAGCAATGTCATCCCTGCCATGAGCGAAAAATAATGGAAATATCTGGTAGATGTTTTAGAATGAAAAGAATGGAAATATAAATGAAAAATACTTGGAACAAGAATAAGGATCTAAAATTTCAGTTTAATTTACACGTTTATTCTTTGTTTTCTTGGAAATACATCCAGACAATGGCACGAAAAGGAAAAAAAAAAAATGAGCGATGGCCTATTCTGCTGTAGGGGTAGAGATTTATAAGGGCAGGACGAACGAGTGTTAAGCTTTTATCTCCTGAATGAGACGTTGTTATCTGGAAGGAACGGCAGCTTGATGGTACGATAAAGATCCAGCAGGGACGCTTACTTCCCCGAAGGAGGAATGTAACCGCCAAGAGAACCTCCGCTGCCACCAGAGCTGCCTCCACCGGAGCCACCAGCAGATATGACTCCTCCTGATCCACCGCCGGAGACGAATCCTCCTGAAGAGCCTCCTGAATATCCACCCCCGGAGCCACCGCCAGAGACGAATCCTCCGGAGCCTCCTGATGAGCCTCCTGAATACCCACCTCCGGAGCCTCCACCGGAGATGAATCCTCCGGAGCCTCCTCCAGAGACGAATCCTCCGGAGCCTCCTCCAGAGACGAATCCTCCGGAGCCTCCTCCTGAGCCTCCGCCAGAGACAAACCCTCCAGAGCCTCCTGAAGAGCCTCCTGAATATCCACCTCCGGAGCCTCCGCCAGAGACGAATCCTCCGGAGCCTCCTGATGAGCCTCCTGAATAACCACCTCCGGAGCCTACACCGGAGATGAATCCTCCGGAGCCTCCGCCAGAGACGAATCCTCCGGAGTCTCCTGAAGAGCCTCCTGAATACCCACCTCCGGAGCCTCCGCCGAAGATGAATCCTCCGGAGCCTCCGCCAGAGACGAATCCTCCGGAGCCTCCGCCAGAAACGAATCCTCCAGAGCCTCCGCCAGCGACGAATCCTCCGGAGCCTCCGCCAGAAACGAATCCTCCGGAGCCTCCTGAAGAGCCTCCTGAATATCCACCCCCGGAGCCTCCGCCAGAGACGATTCCTCCGGAGCCTCCGCCAGAAACGAATCCTCCAGAGCCTCCGCCGGAAACGAATCCTCCGGAGCCTCCTGAAGAGCCTCCTGAATATCCACCCCCGGAGCCTCCGCCAGAGACGAATCCTCCGGAGCCTCCGCCAGAAACGAATCCTCCAGAGCCTCCGCCAGAGACGAATCCTCCGGAGCCTCCTGAAGAGCCTCCTGAATATCCACCTCCGGAGCCACCGCCGGAGACGATGCCTCCCGAAGAGCCTCCAGAATATCCACCTCCGGAGCCTCCGCCAGTGATGAATCCTGCCGAGCCACCGCCGGAGATGAATCCTGCCGAGCCACCGCCAGAGATGAATCCTCCGGAGCCAATCCCACCTCTGTAGCCGCCTGATCCTCCACCTCCGCCTCCACCACTTCCACCGCCGCAGCTGCCTCCAGAACAGCCTCCACCGCCCCCACCTCCACCTTTGCCGTAGGTGGCGGAGGTTGCCCCAACTAGGAGACTCAGGACAAGGACGTGGGACGCTCTCTGAAACGATGAGGAAAGTAACCTTGTGATTCACAAAGGCTGTTTAAAGCTTATCAGTTCAGCTGGCATCTCTGGGCAAACACGTGTGTTTACACAGTACACGAGTGAGTTGTGAAACCCTTCTATACAGGGAGGTATACAGAAGGACGTAGACTACCGTAATAGGAAGATTATTTCGGTTAAATTGACTTTCTCCGACGACTGACTTATCTAAGTTGGCGGTGCCCTTGTGGTCAGCCTATGAATATTCTTTGACACTTCACAATGAGGTCAAAGGATCTACGAAGCTGATGTCCGAAATGGTTTTCTACACTCTGGGAAATATTGTTTTCCGATGAGTTTACTTTAAAGACATGAATTTAGCTCTTAAAGGTACATTTGGTAGGCTGTAAAATGACTCACATAACTTTCTAAATCCATTAGAATTATTCCCTCTGAGGAGCTAAGATCGTCAGAATAAGCAGTAAACCCTTAGGCAATAATTCTAACTCTCATTGCCTGATCCTTCATTCTCGCTGAATGTAAACTCACTGCTGAGACGATGTCAACAAGTTGTGTTGCTGGGCTTCGTCACGATCAACATATCAACGCAGGTTATCGTGCAAACCATTAAGAAAACAAAATATCTTACCCAAGGAAATCTAATGGTTGAATCTGTTCAAGAATCCTATAAAACGGGTATATAAAGTTGTATCGTCACACTTTTCAATGAACGAGGTCAAAAGCAATTTTCAGAGATCTTTTGTCAGTGAACAGCGAATCTCCCACTTCCCTCGGGTCCCAGACAGTGGAGATCAGCGAGTAGCAAGTCATGGTCAGTGGCTGACTCCCCGAATGAGGCTAATTCGTGAGGTTCTCATTGGGGAGATAAAGGACCTCTCTGGCTCCTATACGTGACGGAACCTATACTACTTAAACTAACACCGGGAGCCGAGTTTGTACTGATTATTAGATGATGCAACTTATTCTGACAGTACCAATGCCATATCATTAAAGTTTTGAATAGTTTCACTCGCTTTTTCAGTCCGGTTAACATTAATAATTACGGCCGATCGGCGTTCACTAGATATATGGCACTGAGTCGAATTCGGACGAAGGTGCATGAATAGGATCCAGGTGCTCAAGATATGAGTGTGAATATTGAATACTACTACTGGAGGATGGGACTGAGATTCTTTGGCGTCGGTAGAACACTCAGGACGAGAGATATCTCTGTACTTATGGCACTAAACCAGTTATTGCTTCGAATGATTCACAATAGAGGTGTGACCTTGCTGAAACAAAGCGAACGGTGAAGCATTTTTCTTGGTAAGTCTTTTGCCTTCTTATTTTTGTTTCTGTTAATTAGGTCATTTCTGAGAAGAAAGAATCTGGCGTGGTTGAGGCCCCTGAGAGATAAGCCTTTTGCCACTGAAAGTCAGTCGGTACGCAGTAAAGGTGTTTAGAGAGAGAAAGTTGTTTCTATATATGTTCCCTCTGTGGGGCACTTGGGTCTTGTGCTAAACAGGAAATGACGCGACGCGCAGCCGTAGGGCATTGGCATCATGAGCTCCTCGGAACGATTCTGATTTACTTTTCTTCTTGAAAATAAAATAATCATTTTGTTTGATATAGTTCAACAAGACTGAAGTATGAATATTGGTAAGAAATGGGGGAAACTATTCTTCAACGTGGCGTGTTTGCAAGTAAGAGAAATGAAAGGGCCAAGTCTGAACAGGAACTTTCTGACGTTTTCGGGAAGAGTAACAAGCACAGGAAATGGGTGACTCGAAGGAAAGTCCCAAAGGAGAGAGAGGAGGAGCCCCTTCTTTTATCACACGAGAAAGGTGTCGTCTACACGGACTTAACAGCAAGACTGAGAGACTGGCTTACCATGTCTGGGTGTGACCGGAGACTGTGCATTTCGCTCCTCCTTCTCGGCCTTTTATATCCCTCAGGTTCTCTACTGCTGTGTCAGGTAACTCAACCTTGTCTGGGTCAATATTGGAATAAGGCACACATTGGTATTAGGTGCAAAGTCGCTTCTAAGAGCAGAGCCTCTCGACCTTATAATACGTTTACGATGTCCGACGCGAAGGGGCATCGCCTCGCCGACGAAGACGATCTAACACACGGACAAGGTCGCCCTGTCTGGCAGATGATAAAAATGTAGCTTTGATTCCAGCCTTCCCTGACCTGTAGCGATGACCGAATAATTTTCTTTCTGCCTCCCTTGACACAAATTCTTAAACTTTGTTATTCTTTGACGTATATCAGCATTATGTTACTGTTTGACGGATATTTGTAGGCTTTAGTACACGTCATAAAAGCACAATCTCGACTTCATTTTATAGTCACATATAATCTGATGAAATGAATATTGACGAACTGACCTTTCGATGCGCCTCACCATCGTAAAAGGTCACACAACACTGAAAATCGGTGTGTGGGTGGTACCTGCAGTTTTGTGGGTGCACCTGAGGGGATGCTATGGCTTTAGACACAGGTCTTCACCTTCCTTTCAGCTCTCCATCTGGTGTGAGAAGGAGGCTGTGCCACACGTAGCAAACACCACCCACACTTAAGATCCGCTACACGGGAGAGTCTTCGTCTGTGCGTTAAGATAAGCAACTCTGACGTCTACAACAATGGTAGGAAGTGACGGTATTACTCAGCCCTGAGGCCCACCAAGGCTAATGCCAAGGGAGAGAAGAAAAGAAAAGATTCATCTTCGAGACACAAGGCGGCCGTTTCTGGCACAAGTCTGGCGATGCAGCTGTGACGTTCATCTGCATTTGATGCTCTTGGGCGGTCAGCGAGAGAGAATGCATCTACGATATGGTAATGGGTACTGTTGATAAGTACTGTGTAATATCTTTTTTGCGTGGAAAGTTTCAAGGTAGGAACATTTCTTGAGTTCTTTTTTCCTAAGGATAGTTTGTTTGGTTAGGATGTGACGGTGAAGGATTAGAATCAGTCGTTGTTGGCTTCATACAGTAATGCTAACTTTGCATAGACAGTCTAAACTGTATGTCTCATCACTAATACACTATTTCGGCTTCAACAGAAGCTGATAACGTTGTTTCATTTTTGTTTAACAGTAACGCTCAGCGACCTAAGAAATCCAATTAAGAAATACGGTGCTGTATGAGAAATAATTCGAAAAACGTGAGAAGAAAGGTGATGTGTCGTTTTTTATTCATGGTTCACGCCTTTTACGAGAGTTGCATCAGTGAGGCCGTGCATGATCGAGAAAGAATCCCTTTGTAATAGAAGCATTTTTATATTGCGTAGCTTATGGATGACAGTGTCTGCCTTTCTATCGTAAAGTAACACGAGAGACCGACAAAAGAATGTTAGAACACAGTCACAGCTTATGGCAGTGCCTTATCGCGTATCATTGCTACTAAGTCTTGGCTGAAACTAGAGCATAAGGCGTGCCAGCAGCTTCTGCAGACACGTAGTAATGAGAGAGAGAGAGAGGTGAGAGAGAGAGAGAGAGAGAGAGAGAGAGAGAGAGAGAGAGAGAGAGAGAGAGAGAGAGA
>JAYMFT010064651.1:0-14785 GCA_038088735.1 Panulirus argus | reverse complement strand
AAAAAAAAAAAAAAAAAAAAAAAAAAAAAAAAAAAAAGGAAAAAAAAAAAAAAAAAGAAAAAAAGAAAAAAGGAACAGTAAGTACAAAACATTCCGTAGAAGTAGTTGGTAGGAACATCAGATAGGAGCATTAGGTAGAAGTAGTAGGTTGGTACATTAGGCACAAACATTAATGAGTACATTAGGTAGAAGTACTTAGTAGGAACGTTAGGTAGGAACCTCTGTAAACAGTGCACTAGAGTTGCCCTCTGCCAGTGGCCTGTCAAGGGTGAAGCACTAAAGGCTAAGAAGCAGCTCTAGAGTTCACCAATTATGCAGACTCTTTTGCTATGGCCACCCTCTCAAAGGAATCCCAGAAGGGAATAGGCATCAAAGATATTGGTAAACAGATAAAAGACAGAACTCCAAAGAGCATCTGAGAGGGCACTGGTTCAGTATAAGGTAAAAATACCATCTTATCTCTCAAACTATGATGTATTTATGAGGATTCATCCCCTTCCACTATCATAAAATCTATGAGACCAGCAGAGTCTTGTTCATGTCACTCAACAACCATACAATAACCCTCATAAACCTATGATGTCACAGCACAAAAGTGAGGTAGTATCGAGCAGCCAGAGAGCACCATTCACAAATCATTGAAGTCTGAGCCTTCTTGGGCTTATTACTGTCAGGAATCAGTTGTTTTTTTCTGAAATGGAAACAGGGCTTTACCTAATGGAAATAAAAGGTTTTTCATCCTTCAAATCATATTTTTTATAAACAGGCAGAGCCCTATGAGCATGTAAGAACATTCCCACATAATGGGGGAGGAACTTAAGAAAAAACAAAATAAGGCCTTTCCCTTCATAACTCTAAATCTAAACACTTAAACACAGTAAGTCTCAAAAGATTCTCCAGCATCTCTGTTCTAGACAGTCTACATTTGATGGTGGCATACCCAGAGCCACACAAGGAAGGCCAACCAGATATGAACAGAAATATCAGTGAACAGAAGTGTTTGCTGATTGCCAAACATTCCTTTATTCAGAAACCACTTCCCTTACACCATGGGCTCCAGTAGAAACTCCTGATTGTGAAAGAAATACTGACTTTTTGATCCAACAAGAAATGTTACTTGCTGATAATCTTTAAGGAGCTTGGATAAACTAACAAATGTTCTAAATATCTTCTGTATGACCAATGAATTCCTTGTACCTATTTTGGACTGCATCAAAATTAGTTTATTCCTAAATTTTAAGTCCTAATTTTCTGCACAAGAATCTGGGTTTTATTTAATCTCTTGTCACAAAAGATGATCTTCAAAGTTCACTAGGTTGTTTTTGTGAGCTATATTTACTTGAATATATGGCACTCTCAATTCTAAGCCACTGGATGAGTTTTGAACATGTTTCATGCAAAAAAATCTTGGACTTCTATTCTAAGCCACACCCCAAAGTTGAATCTTCACTTTGAAATATACATCAAGATTATCTTTAAATTCAAAATTACTCTTACAAACTTTCCCCCCTTTAATGCAGCATACATAAATCAGTCACTCGTCCTTATTTCTTAATAAAAGTTAAGGACACATTTAATATAAAATGTATCAAAACCATTGAAAACTTAAGAATACAACCTCAAATGGTATAAAAGAACAGAAAGTTATTAGCAGTATGATATATCTACCCTCTCATGTCTTTTCCAATAACCATAACCTGGCACTTTTTAAAAGAAAGGCTTTTCACTTTCGCCAAAATTCACGAAGACTTTCCTTTGTCTCCTCTTTTTTCCTTTCATTAAACTCTCTATATTCCAGTTAAAGCCCAGCCTTGATATGGACTTTTGTCAGGGACTGAAGCCTCCAACGTAAAAAAAAAAGGGGTTAAACTCTCATGTTTAGATTACCTCTAGTGCAAACTGAAAACCATTGCATGATCTCTAATCTACACTGGTATCTCAATTATTCATGATTTTCATATATGCAGTTACCTTAACTATCTCAATAATTAAAGAACTAGAAGTTAAACACTCACATTTGGAGGCCCATGAGTTAGTGTACCCAAATCTATTGGCAGGACCACAAATTTCTCTCACTCACCACGAGAGAAGTCTGGTCTGGTTTAATGGCTCTTCCAGGGCATGATAAATGTAAATCATTTTTAATTTTTTAATATACCTATTTCATTTACCATCAACATTGTGCCTCTGAATAAAATACTAGTACAGTAAAGTGGGTAAACAAGCTTATTAGAAAGAAAGACACCACATTTCCATGTCTTCTTTACCAGACATATGTCCAACGAGACATTCTCTATTTTCTTTTTCTTATCAAAAGACATGTCAAACATATCAGCACCCTTAATCAACTAACTGTGTTTATTATCATTCTTGAATGCTGGTGGTGGCTGTTGGTGATAGTTGGTGACATGATGGAGAAAAAATACAAAAAAATTTAGTAGAAACAAATCAAAAAGAAACATCACCTCCCTGTCTTCTACAGGAGTCCTTTCTTACTCTTCTGTTATCATTAACTTGCCATGTCAAACATGTCATCAGCATCCTCCAGCCCATCGCTGTTAAATTTCTGTGGTTGTTGCTGTGGTGGTGGTAGCACTGATTAGGTAGCAGTGAAGGTGGAAGTGCTGATGGCTGCAATGGTGGTGGTGATGGTGGTATTGACTGGAGAGTGGTAGCTGTGGTTGTGCTGACGGCTGCAATGGTGGTGGTGGTTGCAGGTGTGATGATGATGGAGGCAGTAGTAGTCGGTAATGATTGTGATTGTTGCTTTTGTTGTTGGTGGTGGTAGTGATGGTGGTGTGACTGGTAGTGGATGGTAATGATGGTAGTGGTTGGTAATGATGGTAGTAGTGATAACAGATGGCAGTGATAGTAATGGTGGTGAGATGGTGATGGTAGAGGTGACTGTGGTGAGTAGGCAGTGAAAGACACCACTCTTTGAAAAATTTTTGTGACATTGTATTCTATTAACTTCTTCAGCTGGCCTTGAACCTAGCTTCAAAGATTCAATCATTCTGGACAATTTTAAGGCTGGACATAATCCACACAAACATTAATTTTATCATATAACCCCTATCACCTATATGCCCCCCCCCTCCCCAACCTAAACCCCCTACACAGATCTTCCTTCCCTTAACCCCTGCACTACTCTTCTTGTACAGACCCTCCCCCCTCACACCCTGCACAGCCCTCCACTCCCCAATGCCTGTCCTTTGCACTAACCTCCCCTGTTCCACTCCCTACTTCCTGCACAACCCTCCCCTCCCCTAATGCCCACCACCTGCAGACACCTTCCTTCCCCTAACTTCCAAGCTCTGCACACCCCTCCCCTCTCCCTACCCTCACCCCCTCCTTGACTTAGCACCAAGTCCATCCTCCCCTTTGTCTTCTCACAGAATTTATTCCCCTCCTTGTCTCAGCACAGAGTCCATTTCCCTCCTTTTCTAAAAACAGACTTCATTCCCCTCCTTGTCCACCAAGCCCCCCATCCCTTGTACAGCCCTTCCCTGAACAGACCCCAACCCCACATGGCTTTCCCCTCCATGATTCCCATTCCTAGAACTGCTCTCCCCTCCCCTGAGCAACCCCCCCACCAACTCTTGCACAGCTCTTCCCTCCCTAACTCCAATCCCCTGCACAGCCCTCCCAACCATTGAATACAACCTCCTGCATAGCCCTGTCTTCCCCTGACCCACCCCCTTGGACTGCCCCTTTTTTTTCTTAATACCCCAAGCCTTCCTTTCCCTGAATCTTTCTCCATATTTTCCCTGATATACATGATCTTTGCTAGTGCTGCCTTATTCAACATCATTCTACAAAACGTAATACTCCAAATCATGCTCTACAACCGTTGTTGTATTTCCTAAACACTACACCATCAGTGCAGAGCAAAATCACCTAATATCCACTGCTAATAGTAATAAGGAGCTAAGCTGAACTTTTCCACATCTCTTTTCATTCACAATTTATACAAGCGCTGTACTTCAGTTATGATCAGAAATATAAAAAGTTATCAATCACAAGTTATGGATGCACATGCTCAAGCTTTAGGATCCTTATCCTACTCTTATGGAACAGATGTTTGGTATGAAAATAAGGAATAAAGAAGTGTTTTTTATCAGTGCTATTTCTTATCACTTGGTACTGTATTAAGGAGGGTTATGAATGAAAGGGAAAAAATGTGACATTAGAAAATAATGTAATGTAAATTGCCATAACATAAAAAAAACCTAACCATTATTTTGGAGCACTAACAATGAAATCTGTGTTCTAGGATTGGCTAATTTTCTTTATTTCACAGAAGATGCACTTTTGTTTGGGTATTCAAAGAATGGCCCCATGCATCAGAAGGTTCAAGATATGGACAAAGGTACAGACAACTTAAATGGAGTAAACTAAAAGCACAGGAGTTGACATGTCAGTGATTATATTTCAGAATCATCCAAATACAATTTACTCCTTTAGTTTGTGATGTTTTGTTCCTCGACATTTATTACTGGCTGGAACGCAATGATACACATGGTAGTTTGTGCTGACCACATAAGGGATGATATCCTAAAGGTAATTTCCTCAGGCAAGAAGATTATGTGTGAGTGCCCTTTCCAGAGTATCAGTCCAAAGAATGGCTAACAATACATATCCATCTGGCACTTTGTTAAGATTATATACTTTTTATCTGGTTTGTAATTTGATCTCCATATGCAGTAATTTGTGCCATTATGATCACTAAGCAACGCATTCAACAAAACTATGTTTTTAATAACTTTCAGAAATCAAATCACGGTATGAGGGAATCAACTTACAAACTGAATAAAGCTTTTTAAAATCTGAACAGAGCACCAAGTGGATATATGTAGTAAGACATACACAGGACTGGAATGTACAAACTGAATACAGCTCCACAGAATCTTAAAAAAGCATCCAGTGGATGTACATTATCAGCAATCTGCAGGATCAGTAATTATGTGCAACGACTGAACAAACTATTTTCACAACAATACTAGGCATCCCCAAGCAGCCACTACAAATCACCATGCATACCAGCCTGCAATCTATGTCAGGAGACAACCTAACATGAACTAAAGGCGTCATATTCTATTTGAAAGGTACCAAGATATATTTACAGATGTCATCTTCTTCTATGTTCATGGCAAATTCTAAGTAATCGAAACCTTTGTTTCTACCTTTAACCTTATGCATACAGTGTCATACAATGAATATGATTAGCCAAATAATAATGCTTCTCCTCTGAAAACGTGGGAAATTAGCCAATTTTGGCATTTTAAAATGGAAATAAGGCTGGATTTTCAATACTTTATTAAACATTACATTACTTTACCACTCAATTATAAATTTCCCCCTCCTTCATAATTCTCCTTGCCACAGAATTATCATCAAATGATGAGAAATACAGGCAATTATTGAAAAACAACACTCTGAATTCTTTATTTACAACCTAAATATACTTCCATTGCAGCAGAAGGAGGAACTCAAAGCCCAAACATGTGTCTGTGAACTGATAAATTACTGTTCAATGTACTAAATATTTCTGTACATATATCTAGGCTACTACCTTTAGAATTGACAGTAGCTAAATAAAGTAATTTTACAAGAATATTCTGTTAACTGGAACTACACTGTACATTATTATCAAACATTTCCTTAACTCTATTCAAAACCATTAACAACCTAAATGATAAGTCCAGAAAAAAGGTACCACTTTTACAAGTTCAATATCTTAGTTTTCTATTGCGGAATCTCTTTCGCTACTGTAAGTGATTAGTGTGGGATTTTGCTTTACTTCCCTTTAATACAATCTTTTGATATCAATTACTGTGTTAGTGGTATGGTCATGAGGGATTAGAAAAATGTTGTGGTAAATCTAATTAACACTCTTAGGCACTTTCTAAACTCATCTATAGCCCTGTGACAGTTAAGATTGATTATTTAGTCTGAATATCTACCAGTCAGTGTTCGAGTAAATAAAATTTGTTCTATAACTCTTACTGCCTATGTCCTTTTTTTATTCGTTTAAGCACTCCTTTCAAATTGGCGGCACTTCACCTTGTACTTCATATGTACAGCTGACAAGTTAGTCCCGTGCTCCTCATAGCTGCACAAGTCATTCTGCAGATCCCGGTGCACGACATTTTCTTATGTACCGTCGGATCAAATATGACAATGCTGGCTTCTTTTGATTTCTGTTGTTACATCTGGTTCTCTCTTCGAGTTTATCAATGTTTCTTGTGTCCTTTCTATATCATACTTTGCACCGTGTGTGTATTGGTTTCCATCGTGTCCTCCATGACGGATGTCCTCTGGTTTGTTTACGTCTGAGAGGAGAGGGTTGGTCGCTTACTGAGCCAGTAATAACAAGGTGGTCTGGGATGGTCGTGAGGCGCTTCACTTTCGTACTACTGGCGTTTTGATCTATCTGGAGATGTTAATCATGTAAATTGTCAAGTTTGTGGTCAAAGATTTGGACACAAACTAGAACACTATGTCTTAGAATGTGAAAAAATAGAGCCGTTCAGGGATACATTAAACAAACCCTGCAAGAAATGTCACAACACCGTATTGTTAATGACAAGATACCTGAAATTTGTATCCACTTTTTGCATCTAGTAGGTAAAACTTACCATATAAAACCATATACCTATGTAATGTATATAATATCAACCTACTGGGGTCTGACTAAGACCCTTTGTGACCCCAGTAATCCTTTTGCGCTACCGCTCACAGGATGAGTATGGGGTGCACAATAAATTTGCCGAGGTTCCTGCACAAATCAATCACTCCGCCCCCATTACCGTCAAATTGTACAGGCACACAGGGACTGACAGAGCGCTCTCAGGAATACGCAGCCCTCCTAAAGTCTTTGGTGAGTGTGTGTGTATCCCGCACGCTGCGTATAATGCGTAGTAATGGTGAAATAGCAAGGTGGATCTGCCGTTTCCAAACACACTAATCAAATTCTGTTGTACACAGATCGATGGCCGGTGTTATCATGGCGAATATCTCTTTACAGAATCAGATCTGGTAGTGTCATGAAACTTGACTCATTCTGTTGCCTGGAGCGGACCAGAGGAACATCATAGTATATGTACACACGGGGAAGTCTTGGATGGTGTACTTCAAGTCTTGCACCCACTCAAGAGTTATATCGTAACAGCATAACAAGCTTGGAACATTATGTAAATATCACCATGACAGCAACGAAGAGTTGCCACAAGTAGGAAAACAATTGTAAACATCCGAGGCCCGAGACTGTTCACCTGTATCTGTGAAAAACATGACAAACCACCGCCCAGTGGAGAACCTCAAGAACTCGCTGGCCGGATGTGTACTTAAAATGTAGCCAGTCAGTCAGGCTGTTGAGGATGTCTAGGTCTCAGGCCTGCAGCTTCAAGTGGCTTTACTGATCAGACCAAACTGTGGAGGCAGATGGGCTCAGAGACCCAACGGTAAACCTGTAGAGTTTCCCTTGCTCTTCAGTTAAAATATTGTGTGTGCGCAGTCGTATTAATGCAGTCGTATTTATGCAGTCGTCCTGGGTGACTGCCCACGCCAGCCATACCTTCATTGTTATCTCCTCTGTATCCCCTTCTATCTTCCAATCCTCTGTCTGTCCCTCTCTCTGCATTACGTCTCCTCCTCCTTATCCAGCTCATTTTTCTTTATCGTTCTGATTTACTTATCATTCTCTACCGAATGCATATTATCTTAAATCTTTGTTTGTGTGTGTATCTTTGTCTTAAGCTTTGTTTGTGTGTGTTTCTTTCCATACATTATTTGTTCATTCCTTGTGTTCTTCCCTGTGACCTCCACGTTTTCTGATGCAGCCTTAGCCGTTCGTCTCGTTTTCTTCGTCTTGGTTCGCGCCTCCATCCAGTCACCGTTAAAATTAGTGCAGCAGCGTGTTTGTTTGTCTATGTCTGGGGGGTGTGCGAGGGGGAGTCGTGGCGGGGAGCAGGGTGTGGTTGGGGGTGGGGGGTCGGGCATGCTTGCAAGCGTCAGTGCGTGCGGTCATTGTACTTGATGCACTCCGGAATGTCTGGGTTTTGGTGGCCTCTGTCTGGGATGTATACCTGGATTGGTGGCCTCCTCGCCACACGCCCTGGTCCTCCTAGGAGACAAGTGTATATTTCGTGAACCTTGTAACATAATGGCTGGCTACTTGCTTGTCGTCAGACAGCAGTGCATACGTCCGGTACCTGGTTTTCCCCGGATACTAGTGATCAGATCGGGTACCTGGTTTCCCTTGGACTGTTGTACGCCTTGCCCTTTTAACATCATCGTCATATACCTAGATTTGTTTTGTAATCATCGGGTTCCAAAATTTGCATCATAGATTTTGGAGACGTGGATTGGTAAGATAACTTGTGGGTATGTAGATTTATCTAACGATCTGGATTATTTGCATTCGGATGTAGATTGCCGGATATCAGAATTTACGTGGTAGCGTCAGACTACCGGGAAATGCAACATGTTGGTTAGATATTATAATTTCTATAATGCTTATAATGCTCATGGCATACATTTATTATATACGGTACGTGGATTATGTGATTATTAGTCTTATAATCACCGATTAGCCGATTATTGGGGATCACGATATCCTGATACCTGAGTATCATAATGGTCAGATAATTGAACTGGTGTCTCTATCGCCGGAGTCTACTAGTTATCAGGATTCATATTACAATCGCCACACGAGTCCACTGACCCAAACAGTTGACCGACTAGTAGATTTATGTGGCCGGCCATAACTGCCGGTCGTGTGGAGTTATGTCTCAGTCACGTGACACCTGGATTTATGGTCATCATAAAGCGAATATTTCTTGCAACACGAGTTCATAAATCCCCCGATGGTCCGATGGCCTGGACTACCATTTGACGTTGTACGTACATTGAATTTTGCCCCGTCGTGCTCAAGCGTCGTACCCCAGTGTCAGGGATCTCGTACCGTCGTGCTCAAGGATCGTACCGCCGTGCTCAAGAGTCGTATTTTCCGGGTTGTTTCCATACACAGGGTCTGCCAGCACAGGCCATATATTCAGGGTACGCAAGCAAGACCCATATGCACAGTCTAGAGGCATAGGCCTTTATGCAGGGTTTACAAGCACGAGAACTAGATATCCTCTGGAGAAGAGGTTTAACTTCTGGCATCATTCCCGAGAGTCTGAAACTGACTCGCATCGCCCACTCCACAAAGGTGGAAGCAAAGTATTTCCAAAAAAAAACAATCGACCGGTAGCGTTAACATCGCACGTCATTAAAATCTTCGAAAGAGTCCTAAGAAGCAGACTGACTGAATGTATGGAAATGATTAATCTACATAACCCAGAACAACATGGTCTCAGGGCGGGAAGGTCTTACCTTTCTTAGTTGCTTGATCACAATGACAGATTTTGTTGAAACTCTAGAAAACAAAGAAAATGCTGACGTGATTTCCACAGATTTTGCAGAAGCACTTGACAAATGTGACCGTGGGGTCATAGCACATAAAATGGGAATAACCGGAAGAATCGGGAGATGGATATACAACTTTTTAACTAATAGATCACAACACGTAGTTGTAAACCATGCCGTCCCCAGTGCCTCCACAGTAAAAAGCTTAGTCCCTCAAGGAACTGTACTTGTACCATTCCTTTTTCTCATTCTGATATCTGACATTGAAGCAAACATGAACCACAGTTCCATTTGAAGATCACATCGGTAGAGGAGCTGAAAGGCCACAAAGAAACACAAACGAAGAACAACTTGCGTACCATTTGAGATGTTTCATCCATTCCGGTATAAAGAAAATGAAGATAACAAAAACAGTACCGTCAGAAAACCGGACAGACAAAAACACTCTAATAAACCAGTTGACGTGAAAAACATCGGAGTAATGATGTCGAAAGAATTAACCCTCAGCGAATACAACAAAACAGCGGGTGGCTCATGCATAAGGATAGTAAAGTGTATCCTGCGGACCTTCAAGCCAAGGTAAGAAAAACTGTTGATGATATGATTCCGTGCACTAATTCTATCACGAATTGAACATTTTTGCGTTCTGACATCACCCTACAAGTCGGGCAAAATTACAGAATTACAGTGTCCAGAGATCTTTCACAGTTTACATTAATGTGATAAAGGAACTAAATTACTGAGAACGACTGAAGTCTCTGGGATTTGCTCCTTAGAGCGCAGACGGGAGAGGTATATCATGTATATCTGGAAGATCCTAGAATGGATGGTTCCAAATTATCTTTTGGAAATGAAATGCTACTGGCACGACAGGCATGGAAGACTTTGTAAAATACTACTTCCGAAATCCAAAGGTTCGATATGTACAAAAAGAGAGAAAACCTTAAACATCCGGGGCCCAGGAGTCTTCACCACTTTGCCATCTACCATCAGAAACAGCTTGGGATGCACAATAGAGAACTTTAAGAGAGCCGTGGACAAGTACCTACGAAATGAACCGGACGAGCCAGGCTGTGAGGGCTATGTGGGCCTTAATAGGCTGCGGCTTCCAACAGCTTGGTCGTCCAACGTCTCCAAACGAGCAGCCTGTGCCCATCCCGGGCTGTGGGGGGTAGATGACCCGCGAAGACTTCAGTAGGTATTCACCAGATATAGGCCATAGATGCGGGGAATACTACCATAGGCCTGTATGCAAGGTCTATAACCATAGGCCATATAATTAGGGTAGACTTTTGTTTATTGTGACGGTAACGGTAATGTTCGGCTCGGTCCTGGACCCTGTAGACCATACCAGCTGAAACTGGCGGTGGGCACTACCCTGCCTTACTGTACCTACCTAACTTTACACTCTAGACACCAGCTGAGTGCTACTGTTGTCTCCCATGGTAAAGTTCAAGAATACCACACATTGCAAGTCTGTTCCCAGTTGTAGTGACTCGTGTGGATGGATGTCTCCCACTTGAGGAGGGAGAAGAAGGTCTGTATTGGGATGTGTTTGTCTGTGCGTCCGGATCCCAGTGAGAAGACTGATGTCACTTATCCTGTCTCTGATACAAAGACCAAGCTCTTTCCTCACGTGTAGAATCTCTGTTGTCTTAGGGCAGCCGAGAATGATCCTCAGAGTTTCATTTTGTATTTTTTTCAAGCTTTGCAATCCTTCTCTCAGGCGATGAGCAAATAGAGGCGCAGTATAATCAATCAGAGAACGGTTGTAAACAATGTACAACATTTTAAAATTTTACCATTGGCCCCAGATTATGGACCGGGGCCAGCACAGTTCTGAATGCACTGATCCTCCCTCTACGTTAGTGGTTTAAGTGTAGTGACAACAGCTCCAGATGTTGGTGCCTCTGATCCAAGATAACCGGTACCTTTGTTTACAATAATCAGTCTGGGACCCGTTATTCAACCGAATCTCTGTTGACACGCCCCCTGTTAGGGGGACGTCTATTGAGGAAATAGGTTTTTGCCATTAGAGATGACGAGCTCTAACCTTTCACAGGTATATGATGCATGGTCAGGGTAGTGAGTGTATACCCAGAGGTGTTGATCATGATTATCGTCTGTATAACTGGGTATATGGTGCTCAGTATTCGTGATCATGGACTGAAGAGGGGCGTTAATTAGGACGCTTAACAAGGTGGGGCTTAATACACCACCCTGCGGAGTACCAAGTTCAGACTCTTTAATTTCCCCGCTGTGTCCTTGAAATAGAACAGATGACTTTCTATGGGACAACTAGCATGAGATCCTGCGCAAAAGCCTGCTCTCTCTATCCGTTTTTGCAAGATCGTACAGGAGTACAAGTCGACAGACAGTATCAAAAGCAACTTTAAGGCGAAGGAGAAGGAAGATGATGTAATTCCTCTCAGTATGGAGAGTGTGACAAAGGTGATGATGCAGTAATGCACACATTTTGTGCATAAAACCACACAGATTAGGAGACAGATGTAGAAGACGACTGAGTATCATCCTCTCAAAGGTTTTACATAACTTGTCAAGAATGTAGAGGTCTAAAGGCATCAGTTTGGTTTGGTCTGGGTATTGGAATGATAAGGGTATTCGTCCAGGAGGAAGGTAGGACTCCTTACCCATAGCTGATGTTGCACGGTGCCGGAGGAGGATTGCCGAGTACGTGGCGTAGGAGCCGCAAGATAACGTAGTTGATGCCATCCTCTCCTAGGGACGTACGCAGCTTTGCCTCTAGTCAGAGCTGCGCCAAGTTCACACTCACTAACTAGGATATTGCAGTCATCACGCACTCTGTTCATCCTCGAGTGCAGTAGTCTTTCTCTGTGTTAATGTTTTAAGATTCAGCTTATCCTTGCCCCTCAGACGGTAGATCGGCAGAACTAGATGGCATGTTAAGTGGTTCGTTGGATGGGAGACTTAACTGGTTTTCCTACCCTTAATCTTCTCAATGTCTTTCCACGCTTTTCTGATAGGAGAATGGGTATCCAGTCCATAAACAAAGGTTTTCCCACTTCGATTGTCTAAGTTCAGTCATGCGGTGGCGGCTGGTCGCTTGGGCAGACTGGAACGGTTCCAACATTTCTGGCGCGCGTGGTCGCCAAAAAGTTAGTCTAATTCTCCAAGCAAGAAACTTGCTTACTTGTGGATCATTATGCTAGGTGTCTAATCAGTTTGGATAAGGCTGGGATGTATTTCTGGGTTTCTTAATCCGAGTAGGTGGTTTTGAGTATTGCTGGACAGTTTGCACTTAGTCATAATGGAATTCATCCATAGAGCCAGGCTGGTAGAACTTCTTCCAACCAGTCGGACATGTGAGCAATAAAGCTGTGACTGTGATCGTCAAGAATTTTGAGCCGTTTTCGTTTGAACTACCACCTCCCTTCTTAGGGAGGATGTTATTAAAAATGTTACTCATGTTAAAACTTAGGATGGTGATCATTAGCATGTCATGAACACTGGTGAATGTGTGTCTGTAGAATGACAGATGTTGAGGCTCACACATGCGTACGTCAAGGACACCACCATGGACATGAGTTAGGTCTAGGTCCCTTTACCAGCTGTACATTATCGCGTGAATTCATTAGTGTGAACAGCTGCAACCCATTTGGGTTGGTATGGTTGGGATTACGAATTAATCAGTGTCTTGCGTTTAGATCCCCAAATGTAAGATTTTGTTCCAATTGGATACATTGTCTTTGGTAGGTGTGTGGTTGTGGCGGAGGAGATGAGCGTTGCTGGTGTGGTTATCTTATCCATGTCTTCTTCACTGACTTTGTGCAGGATTTGTTTGTTGCGTATTGGTCTCTGGTCCGATGCTTATCAGGCGTTGATAACTGGAGGCCGCCACTACTGTTCCTGTTTGGCTGCTCTCTCGTCCACCACGTTCGTGTTATGTTGACGCTCTAACACGTATTGGTTGCTCTAGTCACCGGGTTGTTCGCCTGGAAGCTTCTTCAGCATGACGGTTCCATCCTGGGGTGGCATTCTTGGCCTCTGATCTGACCCTTAAGGTTCAGGTCATCATACCGGTGTCCCAACGTCGCACCTAAGGGGTTTTAGCGTGTGACAGAGAGTGGAACCGACCAATATGCTGAACCAGTATGTTTATTGAAGGTCATATTCGGATATATTATTATTACATTGTTACCAAGGTGAAGTCTTCAGTGTCGTGATGATATGTTGTGAGGGTGATGCGGTATCTTATCATGTTATTGACAATTGTGGACAGAGTGAGAGTGGAGCAGATTAAATACTACTTGATTGACCCCCTACTTGTGTCTTGGGTATGTACGTGGAGGGGCGAGGGGTAGCATTGCGGCAACCGTCGTCTCTCGTAGTGTCCTTAAGCCTCTGTGATCAGCTGTCTGTTGTGTCGTGTTGTTCAGAGAGTTAATTGTGTATGTTTGTTTTGGGAGAAATAAGGTGGGGGTGGTGGGGGGGGGGCAAGTGTAGTGGGTTGCAAGACGAGGTCACAGTCACGACATGCTATTGCTGCTGCGGCTCCCTCCTACCCCATTGCATGTGGCTGGGGGAGTGGGTGAGCAAAGATCAGCAGTAAGGTCATGAGGGAGGAGGATGTGATGTGATGACATTGTGGCGCAGGTTTTAAAACTCCTCTCAAGGTTCGTCACCGTACCAACGAGGCTTGAAGCGAGTGTCCTTGTGCAGTATAGTGGTTGAGCGGACGGGCGGCGGGTGTGAGGGTTGTGTGTGTGTGTGTTTACGTACAGTAGTCATATCCCCGGCGACCTGCACCTCGCTGACGGATGCCGCGTGTTCGTCCGTTGGGGGTACGAGTTAAGAATAGACCACATTAGTCCACTAGTCTGGCTGGTTGCGCACGCTGGTCGTAACACTGGCGTCGCCAGGCATTGCTTTGAGTCAGGCATATTTGTCACACCACGAGTCCACTCATTATCTTCAGATGTCTGTGTTCTGTCTACGAACAGAGATAATTACATGAAGTTTGCCTTGGCCGGGGAGTATGGTCTGAGATGAACACGTCCTGAGGTTTAGGCCGGCTAGGGCAAGTACCTTGGTTAGCGATAGTATTTTTTGTGTGAAAGACGCTGATGAGTTGCTCTCTGTAATTTTTAGTATTGTGTACGTGTGTATCTGTGTGTTATGTAGTGGGTCATGTTGGTTTGTAGTATGAGCGTTGACACCGTCATCTGTAGCCAGGCGTGGACGCCAGCAGGCCAGGCGGTTGATGGCATTGGTTTCATGATTATCTTGTTTACCAGGTGGTTGCTGAGGCTGTGAGGGTTGGGGGGTTCCCTTCTCACCCCCCCTCCTCTCTCTCTCTCTCTCTCTCTCTCTCTCTCTCTCTCTCTCTCTCTCT
>JAYMFT010064640.1:0-14785 GCA_038088735.1 Panulirus argus | reverse complement strand
ATATATATAAATATATATATATATATATATATATATATATATATATATATATATATATATATATATATATATATTAGCTGTTCAAGGGCATTAATGCAAATGCGAGGGTAGAACTTCCCTTTGTAGCTCAAGTACTTTGTAAAAGTATATCAATCATGTAAAAACTGAAATACAGGGTCGCCGAGGGCTGACACGGATCTTAGTAATATCCTTACAAATTTTATCATCACTGATGTCATATGGTTCCTTTTAATCCATTAAGCTTTCTCTAAGCATGATCTGGGGTATTATGCTGGTTATGGAAATGTTAAAATCAGGAGGTAAAAATTATAGAATCTGAAGATGATGTATTTTTCGTGTTAGTTATTCTTCAAATCTCTGAAGGACGCTTGGGAAAAAGAATGTTTTCCAAATGGGAGTACCAGTTCTTTTCCACACGAGTCCAGTAGAATACAAAACGAGGAACAGAGGAATTTCAAGAAGATAAAACATCGTGGATTTTAGGTTTAGCAATAGAGAGAAACAGGTTATTGGGGTTTGAGTTTGATCGTAGAAAACTTAAAGACCGTGAAGTGTTTTAGACATCTGGGAAGTGGACAGAGAAGCGGATTGAACCACAGGAGCTGAATGAGTCATAGGGTGCATAAGGGGGCGAAGGTTCTGGGAGCAATGAATAATGTGTGGAGAGGTCACTATCTGAGAGGGCGAAGATAGGTATGTTCGAAGATACAATCGCCCCAGTGAGTTTACATGGATACGAGGAGGCAGGGGACTTTTGATAGGTATGTGTGGAATAGGGCGAATGTGTTGGAAATTAAGTATGTGGGGTGAGATGGGTTGATCGAGTGAAAAGTGACAAGGTATGAGAGAGATGTATAGTTGAGGGTGTGCTAATATAGTCCGTACTTATGGAGAGAATGAGTGAGGAGAGGTTGACAGAGGATGTATGTGTCAGAAGTGGAGGGAACAAAGAGACTGGGTAGACCAAGCTGGAGATGAAAGGATGGAGTGGACAAGGTTTTGAGTGCCTGGGGGCCTGAACATGCAGGAGGATGGAGGGCATGCACGGGACAGAGTGAATTGAAGCGATTTGGTATAAAGGGAATGGAGTGCTGTTAGTGTACTGAAATAGGGCATATGAAGCAGTCGGGGGACACCTCAGAAAGGTCTGTGAATAGGGAGACTGTTGTTTCGATGCATTACTCATTACACATGACTGCCAGAAAATGGATATGAGGGGATAACGCAGTCTCTTCGTCTCTTAATGGCGCTACCTCGTTAACACAGGAAAGTGCAAGCAAGTGTCTGTGTATATATATAATTTCTGTCCTACTCGTCCTCAGCTTTCTGAACTTTGAAAAAGTATTTGGAAAAGTGCTTCCTGCTGCGTTAATAAATTGTGCTTTTAACTTATTATATAGTTTTTTGATAAGCATGGTCTATTTACGTATCATCTGTGAATTAACAATATTATATACTTATATGTGTGGTGAATTATATACATTAAAATTTGTATTCTTACTCATTTCTTCTGTGGTCAGTAAGGAATTACCAACTGATTTTTTCCGATATATTTTCATATCAATATGAGCGCAACATATGGCATAGAAAATGTACATTACGTTGCATCTGTAAGCCAAAAATGTAATATGATGTTAAATACCTATATATATGGAATGCAACCACTCATGCAGTTGTCATTGCATCAAGGTGAAGAAATGATAAACATCGTACATTGACATGTGCCCTGAAGTTACCAATTACTGAATAACCGAAGATTAAACTTTCTAATATCTCAATATTCTTGATAATACTTCTTACTTAAATACATTATTTACAAGTATTAATTCAAAGGCATATGTAACACTAAACCACGCTTTGCCTTCCGTTATAAAACCTTCGAACGTTAACTAGTAGTTGCTAACGTAGGTTAAATATCATTTCGGGTAAGATTTGGCGCCAACGTTGGCCAAAGTCTACATATTACTCTGGACAATGCAATGTTTTGGGTATTTCACCCTTTCAACTAGTCTAGCTTCTCAATTACTCAGATCCATGCAAAAAAAATAAAAACCGAGTTGCAAGGGAGTATCAAAGGTGATAGATCAGTTCTCTCACCAAATACAGGAATATCGATTGCTAAGTACTGTGTAATTTCGACTTAAAATACCTATACTTTTTGAACACTCTTTCCAGTAATAGCGACATTGAAATATGAACGCCAAACTGCAGACAAATGAATTATATTACACTGAAAACGTTCTTCAAAATACTGTGTCGACCTTGATACCGATATAGTTTGACTTAATTAGCACATAGAATTAACTTTATTGGTACATTCTAGATACAAACAGAATTATAAGAAAAAGATATATAATCTGTAGTCACTGAAAGATGGTAATGAATCGTTCAACATCAGTCCTGAAACACGTTTCCCTCAGCTTGTACTTTCATTAGGCTATTTAATCTTTTGAAAAGAAGAAAACAAAAAAGGGAAGGAACATTTAGAATCCTTCACAATTAATTAAATGAATTATGCTGAATCAGTAAGGAATATCAATACCTCACAAGCTTATTCACATGAATAAGTTATTTCTTAGAGCTAAAGTAAAATTCAAAAGAAACTACTTTCATTTCTCTCAAAAACTTTATTTGTATTTCTGTACATAACATATACATATAACAAAGTAGACATTACTTCTTAACTTAGTGTGCTGCAGTATTTGTCGGAATCTTGTACATCTCGTAAGCAAATGTTTCAGTATGATCTGGATCATTATAAACACCTATATAGTCTATTTCTAATCTAAACGGCGCGTTAACACGATCTCCTGCTGATATCCCAACAGCAACTATTTTTTGAAGCGGGAGTGGTGTCTGTTTATCTTGCACGCGACCTTTACTGCTAAAAAAAAATTTAGAGAAAGGTATCTGAAATAAAAAGAGAAGATATATACACATTATGGTTTCTCACTTCTAAATTGCTTTCTTTAAAGCATTTCATATATATATTTTTCCCTCCACAATGAGCCAATTAAATTGAGCATTTCCATGAATACTTTACTGATTTTAATGTTTTGATCATATTCAGGCAAGTGATCAATGAAACAACAGCCTCAGTAAGTTAAATAGTTTATGAGATCAATACCAAAGTTAAACTAAGATACTAAATCTTCACAACAAGAAAATGAAATCTGGTAACTGATCTCATAATAAATACTCAAATTACATTAAATCTATTACTTTTCATATAGTTAGGCACCCTTCAACCTTATTATCATGGTTACTTAACAAAATGATTTAAATCAAACAGATTTATCACTGTTTCATGATCAGAATGCTAGAAAACTTCACCTTACCATTCACAAAATGACTCAACTGGTATTGGATGCAATATATCAATATACTCATAATCTGAAATTATGACTTGGCCTTTGTGGTTATGGAAGCTTTTAGTCTATTGACTAGTTCAGAAGAGGGTCTGATTCTAGTACCAATGCACAAAAGAAACCTATGTATCATAACATGTTCTGTCTTTTATAAAACTGATGGGGGATGGAGTGAAATCTAAAATGAATGTTATCAAAGATAATTTTATACTTGTTCTGTAGTCAGAACAGTTGGAAGTATCCCAGCTGGTGAAACAGTACTGATCCCATGGAAAGTCAGTAAAACGGCTGCACAGGGAAGACAATTGAACCATCCCAAAGTGCTAAAGTTGGAATTTTGAGGGAGGGGATAAATAGGGGACAGGCATACCATTGGAACTCTTACCCTTGTGATTTGCCAATGTGGGCCTCCCCTAGTGTATAGTACATATGAATACATATCATTCCAAGATATATCAAAATAACCAGCAGTGGAGATGTTTAAAATATAGGGCCTGCCATCACCACGCACTCGTAACTCCAGGTGGTTGTATTGTGTCCAGTCCAAATATACTTCTCTCTTAAATGACTTCTGTAAATAAGATGAAAATCAAGACAACGTTCTGCAAAATGACACTTCTTAAACAGTATATTCAAATCACAAAATTAATTGTTTTGGATAATATGATATACAGTATATGCAAACATATCAAAAGTTTAGCGTTAATCTAACTGAACTAAATGAAAGCTTATCCATTCATTTAACATCAAGAGCATGTATGCACATTCTTTAGGAGCTAAGTTGGTAAACCTTGGTTTCCAGCCCCAACCCTACATGCTGGCAGGAAAAGAGCATGTATAACTAATTCCTTAAGTGTAATCTGCTACCCTAGCTGTAAGAATAATTGCCCACCAGAAGACCACTGAAGACAGAAAGGTAGCCTTTTCCCTTTAAATCATGAACAGATTCAAATAAGGTTCTAAAAGATATATCAAAAGTTATCAACATCCCTGTATTTAATAAAACTGTATTAGTACATATAAAATAAAATGAAATATGTATGTCACACATTCTCCCATGGTAAAAAATCTCTGGTTGAAAAAAAGGTAAAAGTACTGGCATTTCGTAAGAGAAAACTTACCCTTGGTCTTATTGACCTCATATTGCAGTATCCTGCACGCTTTGTCTTTCCATCTTTAGGCACCTGTTAGAGGAACAAATGAATATATATTTATCCATTTTCAAATTCAGGGCATGATACCATATCATTAAGTCAGTTTAACTAAAACTTTTCAGTACTCTCTACTCAATAATTGCATCCATATGCAAAGACTCAAGAAATGCATTATGATCACAGTACTCAATACAAAGCAACATGACAGTATGTATCTGTAAAATTCTTCATGGTTGACATGGGGATACCAAAAAACCCTTCCCCCTTTTGTCCAAGCAACACGAAAGGCCTAGTTCATGACACACTGAGAAAAAGCTATGCATCCACCCCAATCCTGAGCAAAGATATGACTCAGAAATAAAGCCACATGTCCAGATCACTGATCTGAAACTAATACACTCACATGAATGACTTGTATACCAATAGCCCACGAGAGCAAGCCTTGTAATCTAACTGTAATTGACGTGCTGAAATGTTCTAGGAACATTCTAAGCACTCATTCAACATAACTTACCTGGGTGCTGATTTCCCCTGAGAACAAACCATGTCCAGTCGGAGAAAGTGTTAGAGAACAAGAACTTCCACCTTCGCCATGGTCTTGGTCACTAGTGACTATCCACTGCTTTAGAGATTCTTCACTATTTAGAATCCAGAGCTTATCCATGTCACCTTCAGGGAAAAGAATTACATAAGTAATTTCTGTTCATTACATTTCATTGTACATAGGGTTTAATGTATAATTCAATGACATATCACTACACTAAATAAACTCATTTTTCTGTATACCTGCTCACTTTGCCCTGCCTTAGCAGGGTAGCATCAAGAAGAGATGACCAAGCTTTCAAAGAAAAATCCTAATCCTCACTTGGATCTCTCTCCTACTTGTGCTTTTATAAAGTGGTAATATAGGAGGGGAGGACTTCCAGTCCCATGCTCCTACTCCTCTTAGTCACCTTCTACAATAAGCAGGGGATATACGATTAGTAGTCATTTTCTTCTCTGTCTTGGGATAATACCTTTTCATAATTTTAGCCAATCAAACTATCTATCCTTTATCTATGTATCTAAATACATGGACTTAAAATTAATAAATAAAGAAAGAAAATAGGATAAGGCTTTTATCCTACAATTTTTCAACCTAAGCAAGATCATCGCAATCCCAGATGGACTAAAACAGTATTATCTAAAAATATTTCCATCTTCCTTCTGTGGGTTTTCTGATCCCTGAGTGGATTTTATGATCAACTCAGCTGATTTTAAATAAAACAATGTGACATGCAGAATCTCTTCCCCATATTCCAGGAAGTAAAAAAAAGCAAAATTTTACAGGATAAAAAGACATAATAAACTAAATTCACACTGATATATACACTAAGATTAGTAATGGGAGAAAAAAGAGAAAGCCCAAAGACTGTAAGCAATGCTGGATTGCATCAAATGATGACAGCAACCTAATCACTTATCCCCGAAAAAAAAAAAAGGTATAAGGATACTTAGTCTGATGAAGAGCAGGTGTGACAAAAGTTGCAGAAAAGAAAAAGGAAAAAGGAGGAAAACTGACACAAGCTAGAAGCTCTTGCTACAGAAAGCTCAATGCAAGGAATAGTTTGATTCGAGTGTTCATGACATCCACATTTGAGACCATGATATAGGGGTTAAACCTTTTCATGAAACAAAAGCAAGCAATTATTCAAGCAGGATGATAATTCCTTAGGGAAAACTGGCGAGATTATAACTAGGATTTAGTCTATCATTCCCAAAGACAGCAATGCTCTCTCATTTCCCTGTTCACTGCCTGATTCCTGTTAGGAGGAAAGTGTTTCCTAACATGAATTTACTACGATAATGCAAACATCAATATTAGAGAATTCAAATTATATGATATTCTTTTAATATATGAATATAAACAACACATATGAAGGTAAATGTATCTGCCAAGTAAGGCTCCTGATAATCTCTCCTACCATGTGGAAATATCTACAAGTCCTGCACAGACAGGCACACAAATACCCTAATCCTTATCCTTTCATATAGATGACTAATCCTTTTGTTGGTTGATGACACAGGATATACCATAATGACCCTCACACTTCCCAGACCTCCTCACAACCAGAACCCCTTGCACAACAAATGGTCAAAAATGTTTAAATAACTCATCTTTTTCTTGCATCAATCATAGCATTGTGTCTATGCTTCTTGTAAAATAGTCTGTCAGCTTCACTGAAAGAATGAATCCACGAACTTGTTTCTACCAGTAAATGAAAATCATAGGTAAGTTTATCTAACAATTTGTCACAGTATGCATTTCCTGCTATATTGCAGAATCATATTGTATTTATAGAGAAAACACTTTATCAAATTACTAAAAAAAAAAATCATACCTCACATCAAAAGCAAAACACATGCCAGCACATAAAGGGGTTAAAGATACTGTAGTAGCAGTGACCCCCTAAGTGTAAAAATTCCATATAAAACTATGTGTATGAATATTACAAATTCTCTGTAGTTTAAGCATTATGCTACCTAAAACATTCCAATTTTTCTCCTTACAAGCTTGTTATTCCTCACTTTTTCCATTATTTTCTCATATATAACAAAACAAAATATCTCAAAATAAAAAGCAGGGGTGTTTCAGATTTACCAACATGTTAATATGCTGATTGTACATTCAAGCACATAAAAGACAATGCATGCACATCTATGGATTTAGTTCATTTTCTGTGCTTGTTCCTCTAATAAAGTACAAGCTAATAAATAACTTACCTGGTCTGACAAGAATTGGATCATATTCAAATGTTTCTTGCACCTCATCTTTCCACTTTGAGAGTTCCTGTCGTAGCTCCTTCAAGCCTTCACGAATTAGCTCTTTATGATTATATTTCTTCTGTAAGTAAATAAAATTTGCTAGTAAGCATAAAACATAACAAAACTGGTAGAGAAAGCATGAGATACTGTCCTTCACTCTAGCCAAGAGAATGACAATATTCTCGAGAATAAAAAACACATTGAGCAGGTGAAAAGCCTGTTTCAAGCTAATTTCCTAACATACCTTCAACCATGTAGTTCTCTCAAAGCTGTTGGATTACCCTGAGGTGAGGTTCAAGAACACTGGCTAATTATACCATACCCATGTTTTGTGCACATTATAATGACAATATACTGTAACATCTCCTGAGAACAGTCTAAGAAATCTGCTTAAAAACTAATATGATCACTTGCTAAGCCTTAATTACTTCATGCAACTAGCTATATCACACAGCTAAAATCTCTTAATTCAGTTACCATGTAATTTACTAGTCTCGAACCACAAAGATTTTAAAAAAGTGCACCAACTTCCATGCCTGAAAGTGGGTAGGGCAGGGAGGTGAAGGTAAGTGAGTATTCTGGCTTAAAAATGTTAGTTTTAGAATATGCTAAATGTGGTAAACAGTTTTTCTCCAAGAAAATGCCCCACAAATTACTCTGTTGAAAATGTGTGAAAGTTATTAATTATTTCTATAGAACATAAGTGGAAGTCATGCACTACAAACGACTGATAGATGGGTGGTATATGTATGGATAATTGAGTTGCACAGCCCTATCTCTTTCCTTTCTCCATTGTTTAAACCTTTCATAACGGAATTAACTGCAGTATTCAAGACTCATGCATTACACACTGACTGATAGATGGGTAACATATGTATAGATACTTGAGTTGCACAGCACTATCTCTTTCCTTTCTCCACTATTTAATCTTTTACATTGGAATTAACCATAGTATTCAAGGCTCATGGATGATTATGAAGAATATCCTTTAACAAATTACGAGGCCTCCAATATTAATAGGTACTGAACACAACTTACACTGTATTTATCATTAATCATACACTTCCTTATTTAAAATGACATACCTTGCTACCATATCCACTCTTTGGATCTCTCTCCCAGAAAAGATGCTTTACTGATGTCAAGGAAATCTTTCTGGATACAAACGTTCTATTCCAATTCAGTTTATACTCTAAAAGTTCATTATCTTTAAAGCATGTATAAAGACTTCTTCGTTGAGTCGTAACTGAAAAGGCACTATTTAAAAAGCTACTTCCCTTTTTCAGTATATTTACATATCTATATTTTTCAAATAACTTCTGATTAGTACAACATTGGCGAACACTACAGATGTCTTTAGCCACTGGGGTTTTCAGAGTTGGAGTTCCAGAGGAGCACAATAAGAAGACATGAGAGTGGGCAGTGCCACTATACAAGCCCCCTTGAAACCGAACTCCTCGAAGGAACATTATTAGTTAGTTCTCCATTTCTGAAAAAAGAAAAGATTAAAGTAATTCGACAACACAGTGGCTACCAACAACAATATTCATATCTAAATCATTAAAGCATAATATTTAACAACAAATCAAAAAGTCCATAACAAAGATTGCATTATTATGGCATAAAAGAAATTTAGAGAATGGTTAGAGAAAACCACTGCATGTATTGTATATTCTAGTCTACGAATTCTGAGTGATGGATGAGTATGACTACTACTAAGAACTGTTTTACATCCATTAAAGATGATTTGGCAAAGGAGCAGTAGCCTGTTTTAATTATTCACACACCTGGATTTATCCTACATTTTACAAGCGACTGGAGTGGCAAGTCTTAAGATACACAGCTACAAAATTACCCCATCAGTCAACCATAATAACTAATCCTCTTCACAAGTTGAGAGATTTCATATCCATGATCACCTACACATGCCAATAAGTACAGCTATAGGTGTGTAGTTCCAGTTCTAAACTCATGGAGCCCCATCTCTTAAACATCAGTTATGGAGACACTCTTGCTGTGGCCACCATCTTGAGGGAGTTCTCGAAGTGAACGGGCGTTATATAGACAGATAGATAGGCGAGTTCTTAGGTATGTGGAGGAAACCATAACTTTTGAAACGGGAGAGGATATAGTTTTCATGTAAGACACGAGAAGTTTTAAAGCTTAGTCGTGACAGAAAGAAGCAGACAGAATAGCCCATCCTCTAATTTTGAGTGCCAAACTGTAATTCTGTAGTTACGCATGATATTATATGAATAATGTTCCTAATCACGCTCCTGAAGTCGAAAACATTTCTACTAAGTAATGAGTCCATTTATATGCCTTTCCACCATATCCTTAGATGACAATATGGTCCCCTTAAACTGTAAATTTACCCCCAGGTCTACCTAATAAAGAGGGAGCCTGGTTCTCGTTGGGGCTGGGTGGGATAACAAGCCCAACCCCCCTAGGCCCAGTGCTTAGGTCCCTCTCCACCGATGGGCCGCCCTAGAGAATAGGGCCCGAAACTCCCGAGTTGTAGGGAGGTTTATCTCATCAACTACCTAATATTCTTTTCCATTTACATCCCTCCTTCCCCTCATCAAGAAACACAGTTCCTTTCTTAATCATGTTTACCTTTCTTCTCTCTGTCAAATAATGCAGAACGTCCTTGTTAATAGGTATTTTAAGATGCCTTCCCCTGCCTCACCGGTGCTATGTTTTGGCTTACTGCTGTGCAAAGCGACGTCTTGTGTTGCCGTTCGTGACATCGACGTTCCTGTACCTAAATCCGTTCTTTTGATGTCACACAAAAATATAAAAAAATCGACACTTAAGGAAGTGTTCATATTAAAAAAAGAAAAATGATGGCGAAAAGTATGCAGAAAAAATGTTCACAAGAGAAAAGTGCGATTTCATATGTGAAATCGCCATGTGGCTCAGTGGACTGTGCTGGTCATACCAACAAAATATTTTAGAGACTTCTTGCTAACTTATAAATAAGGTAAGCAGCACTTATTATCTCACTGTTAGGATAATCAAACTAGAAAATATAACAGTGAACAGAACACTGAACAACTGAACTGGACAAGAGCATGTGAACATCACTGAAGAGGGGGAGCTGATAAGAAGACTTCAGAGGCTTACAGTCAGATAAAGTAACTTTATCTGTAATGAGATTGATCTTCTACGGCTCTGCCTAAGAGTTAATCTGGAATATTTGGCCAAAGAAGCTGATATAAGCTGATGAAATAAGCTAGCAGTTCGATAACCAGTTCATCAGGGTAAATGTGAGCACTCAAGTTGAGGACATAGAAATGAAATTGAAGATAATGATAAACAGAGGTATTCTTGGTATTTATCTGTTTCAGAATTTTAAATGATCGCGATTTTTCTTGCTAAATGGATAGCCTACGGGTATTTCATTGCAAAAATAGTATCAGAAAACAAAATTCGCCAAGCCATCTCAATAGGTAAACGGTAGCAGATCAGACCAAATTTTTTTTTCTGTGTTAAATCCTCCAGGAATCAGTAAGGGATTTTCTTTGGCAAACTCTGTAAGTTCATACCAACTATTCTTCACGTTCACTGAACTTACTGCTCGTGTGCAGACTCTGCAGCTGGTTATGGCTTTTCCTACTGTTGCAACATTAGTTTGTCAGCTAGAAGTTTAAAAACCTGTGATCAAAAAGCATATAGACACAGACACATCCCTTTTCCATTACCATGAAATTCGAGAGAAACATATGCATGAAGAAAGTAATGAGATCAGTAGACTAAACAATGTCTCTAGTAGATCTTCGATTATGCATTAGTTAATGTGGATTTGTTATTCATTTGAACTGCAAAGTTTATGCCAGAGATATGGACACGAAAGTGGAAAAATAAAACCTTTGATGGCTAGGTCCAAACAAACCCTGCAGTATATAGCACAACACATTATAAGATATACCTCAGATTCTGAGATAGTATCCACGTTTTTGCATTTGGTGGTTGGCACCTCAGCGTGCTGCCTATGTAGGCTGGCACTTTACCAATCTTCTACGGGAGGTTGACTGGTACTTTATCAAGCTTCCCTGGCTGGCTGGCTGGCTCCTTGCAAGGCTGTTCAGGAAGCCTAGTTCCTCACCAGGCCGGAGGTCACTACACTAAACCGGAACTCAGGTCCCTCAGAAGGTGGTGATTAGTCGCATGGCCAAAGTGCAGAAACTGTACTTATCTTCGGATGTCTAACGCTCCTCATCCCCGTGAGCACGACGCGTCGGTGTGACCCCTGAGCATGACGGTACGAGCCTTTGAGCATGACGGTACGAGCCTTTGAGCATAACGGTACGAGCCTTGATCAAGACGGTACGAGCCTTTGATTATGAAGGTACGAGCCTTGATCAGGGCGTTTAGGCCTCTGAACAAGACCGTGTGGAACCTTTGGCTGCTATATCCAAGGGTCCTGCTCGACAAATTGATGGTAGGAATAGTGATGATTCATATTTACGGTGGAACAAAATGTTCATCTTTTACGTGAGCCTTAGAGAGATATTTAACATTATACGGGACGAATATAGATTCTGTTTTGATTATATCAAGCGCATTTAACGCTGTCATTAATATAATGAGTTGCCAGAAAAATGCTAGTAACTGAACTGAATACATTTCATGTGTCATCTTAATGTTTACTATACATCTGGTTGTACTGTTAAACAAACTGAAATTAGGACTAATTAAGACCCAGGCGAATGAACAATCATTAACCAGTTTAGCTAGTTAAGAGCCAGGTTTATGGATGAACTAAATCATAATTCATCCGATCTACAGCAAGAGGATGAATAGTGATTATGCAATATTTCGTGAGACTTTCCAAGTAGAGAGGCTGCTTGTCTCGGAAATGGTCCAGTGCTTGTTTGTTGAGGAGTAGGTAGGAAAATGATGTTAAGTGGTGTGTGTGTGTGTGTGTGTGTGTGTCTGCTTCCTTGCGGAAGGAGCCTAAGCCATTGACCTTGTAAACAATGGAATTCAATTGTTCTCTCTTCTCTAACTCTAGATTTCCTGCGGAGAGCACTACGCGCTCGTCCTGCCATTTGGTAAAATCCCGTGAAGTTTTCTCTCCCTGCTCGTGCCTCTATCTCTCCCTTCTTATCTTCCATTATTTCTACTACGTCTTCCACTTCCCATTCTTCTCCTTATTCCCTCTCTTCTTACACCTCCTTCCATTTTCTTTCCTACGTCCTCTCCTCTTGCATCTCCTCCTTTCTTACCTCCTCGCCCGCCCCTCCACCTTATCTCACGGGACTCCAGTAAGTACACATCCAATATTTTCACTTGGGATTGGGGTTTTCGAATGAGGGAAAGAGTAATGAAAAATGAAGTGCACAGGCGGACAGTGAAAGTAGGAGAGGAATACAGAAGATAATGGTTTTATTTTGTTGCAAAATAATAATGATAATAAACGAAACCCCAGAGCAATAAATGGAAAATTACAATCTTTTACCACAAATGATAAATTTCGTGTGCTTCTGACGCCAGAAATTATGTTAACAATTTGGTAACACATGTTTACAATAACAGTTTGATGGCACTTGTTCACCATAGCCTATAACACTTATACACTATAACATTTTGATATCACTTGTTACTACGGCCTGTAACATTTGTTTACAATAACATTTTGATGAGATTTGTTTATAATACCTATACACTTGTTTACAGTAACTATTGGTACCACTTGTTTACAATAAAATTTTGATGAGATTTGTTTACAATAGCCGATACACTTGTTTACAATAACTTTTGGTACCACTTGTTTACAATAACATTTTGATGAGATTTGTTTACAATAGCCTATACACTTTTTACAATAACTTTTGGTAACACTTGTTTACAATAACATTTTGATAACACTTGTTTACATATTTTACTATCTCAAGTAAACCTATGGTGTAGTTGATCTGATTGTACAGACTAATGTTAAGCGTGTTTAAGGCCTGTGGATGTGGTAGGGTGATGAAATCCCGCCACATAGGCCACAGCAAACTACAAACACTCCCAGGGTAAACACACCGGGGGGGGGGGGAGAGTGTGTGTGTGTGCTGCGGGTAAGAGAGGCGTACCCGCGGGCTCCCGTCCGGGAAATGAACCTGTTGGCGCCGCTTCTCTAAAAATAGAATGAATGAGAGCGACTTATGCTTTGTGATGGTAGCTCGCCTTCCTGTGCTACGGCTACCCTTCTTTTCCGTCCCCGGCTCAGAGATTTACACACTTTTCTTTGATCTGTTGGGGTCTTGCGGGAGCCAATGGAAAGCGGGGCGCGTTCGTTTCCCTACATCGAGGCAACGGACTGACCATCACCATTCCTTCGTCGCGTATGATCTTAAATGTATATTGTGTAGCTATAAAAAAAAGGTACATTATTGTGTTGTAGAAGCCTTATCGTGTCTCCGTGATCTGATGATTATTTGTATGTACATGTGTGTGTGTGTGTGTGTGTGTGTGGAAGCATGACTGTTTGTACACTTATGTATAGAGGAAGTGTGTGTTTGTGGAGATTTCAGGTGGGCAATTTGCATTTGTGTATGACGGTGCAGTTCTGAATTACTCTTTTATATTCATCACCGTGCAGTTTTTGTTGCGTGCATGACTGCATGTGTACGCAATGTGTGGACGCATAGTGTATGTTCTCAACCAAATATCAAGTCAGTGTTGTACTCGCATAGTTTACAATCAACAATTTAAAGGCTCTCGACTGATTGACAGGTAAAACATGTGTCATTTATTACTTTAAGATTACTATAAAAGTTTCAGATCCCGATGAAGCAGTGAGTGTACAGAGAGCGAAAGGAAATGGATCAAAGCGTCTCCAATACTTAGGAGAAATCATCGTAACTTAACATTTACTCGGAGACAGTATCCGTACTTGGAGGTGAAAGCGAAATCTCTCACATTTACACTCTCCTTCATTCCTTATTTCACATGCTGTGTACCCATATTACATACAAGAACTGGGAACGTTGAAGACCTCTGTCTGTGACTTGAATATCTTGACACAACAAGGAAACGATAAGCGTGATATTACTACGGTCAGGGAAGAACCTGTCTTAATCAGTGTAAATCGTCAAATTACCTTTATCTATGACTTTACCTTCTCAGCTTACAGCAGGGATCCAGTGATCGACCAGTCCCGAGGGAAGGATGAAGAATTGGGTTGTCTGTGAGCCGATTGCCCTCTTCAGGGTTCGAACCCAGTCACTCAGAAAGCCATTTTTTATACATTGGTTCTTGTGAAAAAAAAAAATGCTACTGTAAACGCTGGTATTGGTATTTGTACTGATATTAGTGCTGACACAATAGCTTTCAAGTATTTGAAAAGTTGTGTGTTTAAGAATGTCTCTTCAACTGAGAGAGAGAGAGAGAGAGAGAGAGAGAGAGAGAGAGAGAGAGAGAGAGAGAGAGAGAGAGAGAGAGAGA
>JAYMFT010064618.1:0-29197 GCA_038088735.1 Panulirus argus | reverse complement strand
TATATATATATATATATATATATGTATATATATATATATATATATATATATAATATACGTACACACCTTAACCTGAGCTAGGTACCCGTTTTATCGACCAATCCCAAGGATTATGTGAACAGCTGGGTTGACTGTGGACCGACTGCCGCACCAGGAACGCTAATCGCTACACCATGGAGGTTCATTGCTTTCCAGTAGCTGCATCATATTCCATCTCACTGGTGCTGGAGTAAGAGGGTCTTCTTCCAGAGTGGAAACTTCTGAATTTGTCTTTGGGTTCGTCGCTCATCCTTACGCCATCCCTTGTAGCTCTTCCTCTGAATCCCATAGTCGGATCAGCTGCTCGCAAAGTGACAATTTACTCCTGGTGAATTTATGGAAAGGTTCGGCCTTGTCTATAATACTACTCTCAGGCTTTTATTTTTACTATTTTTTTTTCTATCCTTCTGTAGTCGTTTCTTACTCTCTTATAAAAATGTTGGCTGGCTGGATTATTGTTTATTGGGGCATATCGAGAAGGTTCCTCACTTTTTGACATCTTTAACATCATTTGACATCCCTTTCCCAGTTTATTTCTCCCCAGAAATTGTTGCGTAAATCTTCCACGATCATATCTCGCGTTTGGGTCTCGTCTCTTCACTGTACTTTTTCCATCATTTACCACATAATCAACCTGAAGCATTATGTGGTCGCGTCTCCCAATTGGTGGGTCGGTTTTGATGTTCTTGTGTTTTACATAATGCTGTTCGTTGCGGTCTGGTGATGATGCTGTATCAGTCCCTCTCTTCTTCTTGTGTGGTGTTTAACATACTGAAGTGGGAAGGGGTTCTGTATACACTGTAAGGACTTGTGTTCCCATGACTCTCCACCTCCGTGAGGGTCCAAGTTCTGTCAGTTTGTCTCTTTACAATCGAATTCCCCCATTCGTAGTATTTAAACCATTACTAAGAAGTGCATGTTTTACTGCCTCATGAACTACAGTGCTTCTTTCCTACATTCACCCTTCTCATTATATGTTATTTTAATGAGTATTTTGGTATTTCCTGACACTAAAGCTCTCTGTTATTTGGAGGGCCAAGCCTTCTCATCCTTTGTCTCCGCTTCCCGTCTCTTACCATGTACTCCTCTGGACACAACAGGCGACATCTATCTTGAGTAAGATTTGTCTCCACAACCCCACCAGTATCAGCTGCATTGTTCCTAATTCGATAATTGAATTCCAGCTCTTTACCATTTACAACCAGTCCACCTGCGCTTGTATACATTACTTCCAGTTTGGCAATTCCCATCACTTGATATTCCTCCGGCGCGCGGGACTGTTCTCTCCTCTTGGCGTCTACCGTTTTACTCTCTCTCTCTCTCTCTCTCTCTCTCTCTCTCTCTCTCTCTCTCTCTCTCTACCCCCCCCCCACTGAAATCCTCCATGCCTCAGAGTTCCTTCATTTCTTAGATACCTCCTAGTTACATGACTCTAATTAACTTCTTTATATTTCAGTTAAGGCTCTGCCTTGATTAGGACTTGTGTCCGTGGCTGGAGCCTCCAGCATAAAAGAAAGTAACCATTACTGGTCATCCCCTGATGCTGTGCTCAGCATGTTTACCGCCTGTAGGAGTCTTTCGATCGGCATTCCTTCCTTCTTTACCCATTCCTCCTCCTCTAGAGTATGATCTTCTTTCAGTGTAAATTTCGTCTGATTTTCGTCTTATCAATCAACCTCCTGCTTCATCAGTTTTCTTGATTTCGGTGTCAAGTACTTCTCTGGTAAATCTATTAGTGCTGATTCGTCAACTTCCATGTTTAGTCATTTCTGAAATCTTCATTTTTGCCTTCAAGCATTGATCCTGTCTGCTTTGTTCTTATTCGGTCCTTTCATCTTCTGGACAGTATACATTCCAGATTGTTATATCTCTCACAGCGTTTATTATTATTCTCCCTACCGCTTCACTTTATTCCCTGTGTCACTATTTTTCAGTGACACAGGTCTATTTTCTCATTGCATCAGTCTTCTATTCGACAGCCCTAGAAACTACTCCTGTTCCCTCCCCGTCAACTGTTATTAGTCTCTGTTATGGCCATATCCTTATATTGAATGGTCTGTGGAGCATCATTAAAAATCTTTATCCTTCTTGCTCTCCTGTCACTGCACCTCCTTTCTTCTGGCTATATTTCTGCTGAATACTCTCAGCTTTTGACTCCATTTTTCAAGCCCCCAGTTGTCTATCTCATATGAAGACACTTTTCATGTTCTGTGTTTTGATTTCTCGGATGCTTTATCTCCTGCTTCATCTGTGTTTACCTGCGATCCTGTTTCTCAGAAATTTCTGTTCGTTTCTTCAGCCTTGTGTGGTCTGTGTGGACTCATGCTTCATATCTTCCCGTAGCCTCCTTCCTGCAGATGTAGTCACAAATGGCTCTTCCATGGTGTCTGCCCGTGTTTGAATCCATTTTTGGTTTAGAAATTAAATTAGAAATATAATCTAGAAAACCTTTTCGCCTAACTTAGCTCGCTGTGTTTGAGCATAGGCATAACCTGGGCTGGACTGATATGCTGGTCTAATATTCCTTTCCTTGGGATACGGTCCTCCCTTTGCCAGGTTCATGTCTTCAGGTCTTAAGTTGTTCCCCCGGTCTTCTGAGAACAGCACATGGTTGTCATACTAGTCCAGAAATGATCATTGGACCCCCTCACCAGTCGCTTTGTGTAACGTGAGCGGAGCGCTGGGTGCCGGGGCCCGGATATTAGGGTACTTTTCCTTTCCTGTGTAGGTGGCTGGCGTACCCGGAGCACTGTCAGGTGAGTGAGCCAGCCTCGCCTCCACGGTCGACATTAAACGACAAGAAATAATGGAAATTTTAGAGTTGTAAGTGAACTTGGGCACCACCAGGTGGCAGCGTCCCTGGCCAGGTGGCTCACTTGGGCACCACCAGGTGGCATCCTTCCTGGCCAGGTGGCTCACTTAGGCACCACCAGGTGGCAGTTTTCTCTTTTATCTTCATATGCTGACGGCTCCATCAAGGAGGGAAGTCCACATGGAGTGTGGGTCTTGAGATGGGAGGAAGGTCAGTTAACGGAAAGGGAGAAAGAAGAGGAAAGATTGTTCAATAGGAAATGGAGAACCTGCCTTTGAAAACGGACAGATCGTGGCTGTTGGGGAAGACATGAGGGATTGGAAGGCGTCGCGGTGTAAGGTAAGAAACAGATATCACGACGAGCAAGCACTTGATAGTGGTCATGTGATGCAGTAGGTGGCTGGGTATTACGTTGTGTGGGTAATGGCGGAACACACAAACAGCCCGCTCTCGGAAGCAGAAAATTAGATACTATCTACAGTAGAGGGAAAGTGGACCAACGTTCTGGCGTAGGATGAGTGGGTTAACTATCGAGGTCAGACTGTCAGAGGTGATAAGTCAGATTGCTTTGGACCCAACTCTGCCAAGGAAGTGTGTAGCGCTGGAACCTCCCCGGACATGAGAGTAGCGCCCCATACAAGGACGGATCTGTTCTTTGGATCATCGGAACAACTGTTCAAAGGAAAAAATTGCAGCTTCTGAACGGGTCTTCCAGTTACTTAGAGGCAAATTTGGCTATTAGTATGATGTGGGAGGAATTTTAAAAACATTAAACTTAGGTTGCGTCTTTCCAATGAAACGAGACGAAACGAAGATGGCGCGAGAGAGGATGAAGCGGATTTGAAGGAAGCGGAGGCATTCATTGTCGAGTCCTCAGCGTATGAGTACATCTGAGTATCTGGGGAAGAAAGGAAATCGTAGATAAAAAGGACAAAGATTTTATGGGACAGGACAGAGCCGTAAGGGACGCCTTTTTTGATAGGGAGAGAGGGAGAGGAGGATCCATCAGCATTCACTGAGAAAGACTGACCAAAGAGGAACCTGGATATGAAGTAACAGAGAGGAGGAGGAAAGCCAGAAGTGAGGAGCTTGGAGATGAGACTCTCTTATGTCAAAAGCTTTTAATATATCAAGGGACAACATACATTCTTCAAAATCTAATGAGAGTTGATGATGACCAGACCTAAGTAAGATACGAAGGGATGTCCCCAGTTGAGGAAATGCGAAAGTGCTGGGGGCGGCTTGAAGATCAGACCCCAGTGCCACAGCCTGTCTGAAGATTTTGACATATCAAGCACTTCAGCAAAGGCTTCTTCAGTATCGTTAGGAGTCAATGACTGGATTCTAAGATATTACAGGATATCACTGTGGATCTTACCCTGCAAAACCTTACTGATGATCGCAGAGAAGACTGTGATCAATCAGTACGTTTAAGGAAATGGTGAGTTGAGGAGGGATTTAGAGTTGTTGAGGTCAGAGCATGAGGGCGATATTTGGATGGGTTACAACGTTCACTGTTCGTAGAGATAGGCTGCTCCAGTGTTTGTTTCCAAGAAGAAGGAAAACTTGTGGTTTTTAACAGAAGCGGAACAGACGAGCAAATCCAGGGGCAAGTTCAGAAGGACACGCCTTTCTTACGCGAGGATGGATGCCATCTGGTCCACACGTCCCGCTTGTGGCCAGAGAAGGAAATGCTTTTATTTTGCACTGTGAGAAAGAGATGACATGAAGGGGCGGAGGGCTGGTTAGAGGAATGTCAGCGGGTGAGGGAAAGTTAGAATCCACCTTGGTGTAGCTAGAAGTGGAAAGAGAACGAGAAAGTGTTCTTGTATCAGTGCGGTAGACAGCGGTAGAACGGTTAGAACAGGAAATCGAAGGGAAGGTATTACGTCGGAAGTTCTTCCTGTCCAAAGACCAGCAAGACCTTCCAGTGGAGGAGGATCAGAGGTTGTCGCATTTCCTCTGTGTGAGGGAAACCTTTGCCTCGCGGGTAAAGGAACGTGTCCGGATGTGCCAGGGAGCAGCCGCCACTCGATGCCTGGCGTCTGGCTGGCTTTCGATGGTATGTCGTCTGCCTGTAACACTGTCATCACCTGTATCCGGGCTCCGCTCCTCACTCCCCCGACGCCTTAACTTCCTGTGTAAACTTTCAGTGTCGCATGAGGCCGCCTTCCAGCCTCCGGTGCTGGCCGTGTGAGCAGCTTTCACCTGGTTTACCTGACTGTTGCCACTTGCACGTTACCGCTGGCACTACTCTTCCCTCGTCCCCTGTGGTGTGCCGCGCTACGTCTGCCTGTAGCGTTTGTCTCTACTCCCTGGTTCCCCATGTCCCTTGGCCTCCATACCCGCGCTTCCACATATCCTGTCACTGCTGTGCCTTCCCTCATATCCTTGTTATCCGCTGTCCTCTGGGTGCTTCTGAGCCCCACTCCTCAGTATTCCATCACTCCATATGCGTCCACTTACCCCGCCCCTTCACCCTTCCCCACACTCGCCTTTTCGTCCGTCGCTCATCACATTCTCCCTTAATCCCGCGTCTCCTCACCTCCCGTGTTTCTCCGCCCTTTCCGTGCATCTCTCGCCCGGCCTCGCCTGCTCTCTTTCCCCGCTTCCGTGGCGGCCCGGGTTGCCACAGGCAATATCCGCCTCTCCTCTGATACCCCCGCTCACTCACGTCTCTCATGTGTCTTGTTTCTTCAACATACAACTTTCCTACGTGTGTCGTCACGCCTTGGGTTTGCTCCAGGCCTTCTTGACGTTCCACACCTCCTTCCTCCTCCTCCTCCTGTCTCCCTGTGTTTCTTTCTAGTCGACACAGGCACCTCGTTCGCATCCCCTGCCTGGCCTCCCTCACTCCTCCCCCACCCCCTTTGTCGTCCACAAGTCCCCTACCTCCCATGTTTTCCCCTTCTTCCCTCCCTCCCTCCCTCCGTTGTTCTCTCTCATCCCCTCTTAGCCTCATTTGCTCCTCTGACGGCGTCGCTCTCATACGGCACGTGCCCCGCCCCACCTCCCTGCCCCTTGCGCCGTCCCCTTTGCTCCCCACGCCGCCGTTCACCCTAGTGTACGCTGAACGGCCAGCTCCCCTTAAATATTGGTGACTCAGTCCATCTGGGAGGTAGTATTGGAGGCGGGGGGTGGTTGGTGGGGTGGGAGGTGATGGCCCCAGTCTTGGGGTAGCGGGAGGTGCCCGTAGTCTCTCAGTGGACAGGTGGCTAGTAGGGCCCCCAGGGCGGACGTTTGTCTTGAGGTGGAAACACAGTCTTGGGAAGACATTTCAGAGGACAGCTGGTGGATGTGGCTGGCTGACTGTATCGTAGTCTGGTGTTCAGTGGTCTCATCGGGTCTGGTCTAGTGCTGGTGCAGTCTGGCCTAGTCTAGTCATGCATGGTCGTGTGTGACAGATCATGAGCACTCTGTGTGTGACAGGTGTTGGTGTAATGTGTAAGTGGAACTGGCTTAGTGTTGAATGATGGGGTTAGATGTAGCCCATGATGAGATGTAGTCGGGCCCAAGCCTCTTGTAGCATGGCGTGGTCTGGTGTTGAGTGAACTGTTGAGCCTGGCCAGGGCTGGTCTGCCGTCACCCGGCCTGTGTGTGTGTAGCTGGCCAACAGGGAGAGGTTGGGGGGGGGGGGTAATGGAAGGAGACCAGCGCCGGCACTGACTCCTTTTCCCGTGTGTGGGAGGCGGCTGAGGGAAGCGGGGACATGGTAAGTGAGCGAGGGAAGTGGGGTGGTGGAAGGCGGGAGGGGACGAGAGGAAACTGATTATGATGATAATCACACAGAAGGGAAGGCGGGAGCGGAGGGAAGACCGGGACAGGACTGTGTGGTGGGGAAGGCCTCGGGACGTGGACCTGAAGTGGGGGACAGTGGGAGGGATGTACGAAGCTGCTTGGGAGAGACAGGTAACGACAGACCCGATGGTCTGTGGCGATGAGTAGCTCTAGCGGACAGTAACAACATCGTAAAGCGCTAATCTGTGTAGACGGAGGGACGATAATAAAGCGGAAAACGTTGGACGTAAAGGACGGAAGCGTTAGTGAAGGAGTGGGGAAGTGAAGGAGAGGTTGAGGACAAGAGAGGGCGCGATAACTCGTGGTAATCTGCATAATGCTTGGCCTTGAGCTGGTTCAGCTGATGGGGTGCAGGGTGCCCCGGGCCGCCCTCCGCGCCCGTGTACCTCACCAGACCTTATCTTCCAGTAACTCTTGGAGGCAGGAGCCATTGTGGTAGCCTCCTAGGGAAGTGATTGAGTTGGATGTGGGGCCGCGTGTGTGCCGCCCCTGTCCCTCTGTGACTCATCGCTAATTCGTCAGGCAGGCTGGAGGAGATGGGGTGGTGCAGGGGAGGAGGAGAGGCGGGGAGATCGCTGGAGGGGAGGTGAATTGCAGGAGGGGGCGGGAGTGGGTGGGAAAGTGAGTGTGGGTGCGCACTATCCTGAAATGATATGAAGAGGATGGTATTGTGAGTGTTGGGGAGGGGAGTGTGTGCCCCCAAGTCTCTGGTGGTTACTCCTGCTGCTGCTGCTGCTCCTGCTGCTGCTGCTCCTTATTTTGCAAATATTACTTGACACAACAAGTGGTTCGTAACATTACTTGACACAAGACAGATGGTTAGCAATACCAAGGTATCAGTGAAGGCAACGGTTCTGTAATGTGTTCAGCTCGATGGTACGACCTTTGTGTTGCCTCATGGTCGTGCGCAAGGGTCGTTGTAGGAGGGTGTGGGTGGGGCGCACTGGGGGCGAGCTTAAGGGGAGGATGAGGGACACTAAGGTCGTACTTCAGGGGAAAGTGGGTGTCATACGCCAGGGTCGTGCTAATGGGAGGGTGTGGGTGCGGCACAGTGGGGTCGTGCTTAAGGAGAGGTTGGAGATTGGGGTCGTACGGGATTGAGGGTGGGTGGGGTACGCTGGGGTCGGACTTAAGGGGGTGGTGTAATAAGGGTGGGAGAGGGGAGAGGGAGAGTGGAGAATTGGTATGTATGAAGCAGGCGCCACCCCCTCCCCCCGGGCCGGGGAGGGGACGACCTGTGGCTCCCCGGACACTACTGGGGACGGATTTTTCGTTTGTGTTGTTTCCTGTTTGTCCTGCACGGGGAGAAAGTTCTGCACTGGTGTGGCCCCATCTCTTGAGCTTTCTCTACTATCGTACGACATTTAAGACTTCTCTAAATTGTTTGCATTTGCAGTTACGTAGTTCCGTTGATCCAGTACTCCCATATTATAAAGGCACATCCTTACATCTGTTCTCCTGATCTTATTCGCTTAATTTCATGTTATTCTCTCTGGTCGTTATATCTTTGTATCAGTGTAAAAACTGTTGACCGACGACATCATCAAACCGGTTTAGAAACTTTAATGCTGTGATCATCACCACATACTCTTCTCTCTTCCATATTGGGCAAGTTTATGGCCTCTAACGGCTCTCTCTAACTCTGCACTCTTAATTTTGTTTCCATCCATCTTGCCCTTCTCTGGCCCTTATTTATTTGTTCGTTTTTATCTTTTATCTAAGTGCAGTGGCCAATTAGGCATATTCCAATTTTGACATACGTAGAGAGCAGTTCACTGTAATAGCTGTTCGTTTACAGTGTCCGCAAAACACACTGTCCGCCTCCCAATACATTTTTAAAGTCTGTGTCATATTTACGTTTTATCACTTTAGTCATCTCTTGATGGCCCTGATTATCATGTGCTGACGTCTGGGCGTTGAATTGGCAAGGTTCCTGAAGTATTGTAGTCCATGTTTTGGCTCCACAAGGTCTTGTTTGATCTTCTGAATGAGTCGAGGCACTGATCAGGTGTTGCGGGAAGCAGCCGCCTGATCGTAAGTTCTGAGCCCCTGTTATGCCTAGAAATCTCCTGTGTAACCACATTTTCCTTCGAGAACAATGGCTTTCTCCTACTTAGAAAGGTAGGATCCATCCATCTTGAAGCACTGGTGGAAGAAATACAGCCCCAGAAGCGAAATTCTCTAAATGAAGTGGCAGCCTGGATGAGTTAAGAAAGAACATCGTTCCCACAAGATAGCCTGAGGCCCATTAAGGTAGGTTGCTGGTGGTCACACCCTTGGAAACACTGGTCTCAGCGACCATAAGTACGACGATTTCACCCAAGAGAGCTTCGTATGTTTGTACCAACACTATACCTTAGCCTTGTATCGTCTTTGAAAATATATAGGAGAGGGAGGGGTGGACAAGACTTTTTGCGGATAATTTATATGCCAAAAGACAGTTTATCTTTTTTGAAATTCTCTTGTGGGGCAACTCTGATCTGCCTGTCTGTCTCTTGTTAAATTATTGTGTGTGTGTGTGTGTGTGTATGCTGTTGGCTTATTGGGAGGGTGAGGCTAGGGTACGTGAAGGGGTTGTGCAGGATGGTTGGGATGATGTTAGGATAGTAAGACGATGTTGGGTTGACTGAGTGAGGAAGCTGACCCTCAGGTAGGGCGGCATAGTGTTGAGGTTAGCATGGGGGAGGGGGTCAGGTCTTCCGTACGTGGGAAGGGCAAGCAACAGAAGACTTGATGTTCTGTGAAGAGGTTATGTGTTGCAGAACAGTTACAGGGTCCTACATTCATAACCTATGTAGACGGAGGCAGAAGGCTTCTCCCCACCCGCCTCTATAGATGGAGACAGGACAGTATTGCAGAAGGTTCCACCCTCCCGTCCACCACTGTACATGGAGACAGTACAGTGCAGCAGAAGACCCCACCCAGCACTCCCTGCCAAGCAACAGTTGTGAGCGTCCTGAGGTATGACTCAGGTGTCAGGGGAGCGAGGGTAATGATCGAGCCATGGAAACGATTTTTTCCCCCCGAATTCCTTCCTCCCCACAAAAATTGCTTGTAAGTTTCATGCCAGTGTCCTTTGCCCATTAGATAGTCCACTTACCACTTGTTCTTGTTGTTAAGTATAGAGAGAGAAGCACTTAATCCCCTCAGCAGGGCGAGGTATGACCCTTTCTTATGAAGACCCGGCCTTTCGGATCAGGTTAGAGGCCAAGCCGACATACCTAAGGTTCCTTCCGTCTCGCTCAAGTGTCGTCCCATACTGTGTGTGTGTCACACCTCAGTACTCCGGGTCTGGAGACAATTGGTTGTCTGTAATGTCAGAAGAAATTCCCTACCAGATATCATATGTGTCTAGACGCGTGTGTGGCGTGGATGGACGGCCCTGGCCACTCAACGCGGGAACTCGCCAATTTCCCGCGATTCGCAAATTTCCTGGGGAGTAATTTCCTGTGCAGCGTACCGCGCGCCGATACATTGTTTCGCGCGCGCTCCGGCCGCGCCTCACGCGCCTCCTTTGTCTCATGGCCGTGTGCTACGGCTGTCGAGTCCCTCCCTCCTCTGTCCCTGCTCTTCTTCCCACACTCTTACCTTCCTCCCTCCATCCTTACCTCCTCCCTTGAAGCTCACATTCCGCCCCTCCTCCGTAATCCTCACCTCTTTCGTTCCTGTCTGTATCCAGCGTTAGGGAGGTGTGTGCCATTGTTGGCTCGGGTGTAACTCGGTCCTGGCTCCAGTAGATAAGGTTAGCTCTGCCCAGTAATGCTGGTTCATGTAGGAATACTTCCTTATACTTACTGCTGGCGTATGGTGGTAAGTAGGTCAAGTAATAAGAGTCTAGCACCCCGGAGCTCAGGTCTCCGCCATCCTAGACTTCCCAGGCAAGCCACAATACCCATTCGTTCTCTCCACAGGAACACTGTGAGCCCATTTGGTGGGACTAGTTCTGCAGTCCATGGGCGCCGAGGTTTGTACGTGTGGGATATGGTCGTGTTGTTGGCTGGGATTGCGGGGAGCGCGGACGCCCCAAAGGGTTTTGGAGAGGCCCAGGGTTCGAATCCAGTAAATGATGATGGAAATCGTGATGATAATAAGAGGCGTTTCCCGTGTATCGCCTGTGGGTACGATTTGTGTGATGTTGGTGTCCAGGGTTTTGATTCTGTGTTAGAGATATCAGAATGTCTAGCTTAGCAGTATACATGTCCCGCTGTAACACAAGTGTTTGTGGAACCTTATTCCGTCAGCCGAATGCAATACACCAAAGGTGCCTCTCTGTGGAGATGACCCACTGATTATATTTGTGGCCACGTAGTTGCATACATTTGCATATCAATTATGATTTTTTCCTGTCATAACTCAGGAGTGTTGAATGATTGAACGTCAAATTTATAGCATTAATGTATCAAGCAAAGACATATCTCACGGCATACATATTAATCAGTTTCTTTTTAAGTCGTTGGTGGGACATAGATAACGAAAGGACCACATACATAGTGAGAGTGTATGTGGTCTCAAACGTGACCTTAACACCTGAAGGTGTGAAAGATTTTTCAGTTGGTTGATGTAGCTTGACAGTAACGGCCTTAACATTGAGACTCTGGCAGTAGACAAGACGAACCCAACCAGTCAGCCGACCATCTACTCTTAGGCTCGGCAGTTGCCTCTTGTTTGCACCTGTCAGTGACTCTGTTGACATCCCTGACATGTTATGACCAGTATTCAGAGTTAGTGGTCTTGGAATACGACATTGATGCGGACTCTAGAAATGTGTTCATACACAAGGACACAAAAGGATTGAAACAGCAACAGACCACTGGGTCTTCTCAAGGCTCTTTGTGACAGTGGAGGGTATCAGAAGCTCACAGACTAGTGTAGTAAAAATTGGAAGGCACAGATGATTTAAAGAGAATAACCTGCAAATTGTCATTGTGACTAAGGAGGCGCAAATAATGTAAGTCGTGAACTTGAAGTATTTATCAAGTCAGTTTTTGAACGTATTAATAGTACTGCTATCAACCAGTCTAACTGGCGAATCGTTCCATTGGTTAACAATCCTGTTGAAGAAAAAGTACTTTGCCTCTTTCGAGGTAAAACGTTTGCCCACGAGTTTGTATCCATCACTACGAGTGAAATCAGACGAGCCAAGTCATAAGTAACTTGACAGATCAAGATTATCAAGGCCTGTGATAATTTTACATACTTGTCTAAATCACTTCTTAACCATCAGTTTTTTAAGCTAAATAAATTCTAGTCGTTTAGTCTGTTCTAGTAGGATTTGTTTCTCAGTCTGGGAGTCGTCTTGGTAGCTTGACGCTGTAATCTCTCCGTTTTGTCTGTGACGTTTTTCAGGCAGGATGACTAAAACTGAACACATAATTCAAGATGTGGACGAACGAATGGCTTTGTAAAGAATAAGGATAATTCTCCTGCATTTTAATTCAAAGGCGCTACCAATGGATCCAAGAATTTTACTCGCTCTTTTTACTGCTTCTTTGCACTGCTTACTTGGTTTTAGCTCACCAGAGATTGTTAAGCCCAAACTTTTCTTCTCATTTACCTTTTGCAGTTTAACAGAATTCATACTGAAGCTTGCCTTATCGGTTTTACTAACGATAAGTAAAACTTTGCACTTACCAATATATGAATTCAATTGCCACATATGCCTCCAGTTCATCCGTTTGTCAATGTCAGTCTGAAGCTGTAGACATTCTAGTTCCGTCGTAGATTTATTTCCCAGCTTTTTATCATCAGTGAATTTTGATATCTTGCAGTGCAGATCATTATCAATATCATTAATGTATATGAGAAAGAGAACCGGTCCCAAGACTGATCCTTGTGGCACTCCACTTGTTACGTCTAACCATTCTGAGGCCAGACCTTTAATCACAGGTGTTTGTTTACGGCTAGTCAACCAATTTCCTATCCAGTGAAGTAGAACCCAATCATTGCCTTTGTTTTTGTCAGTAATCTTTGATGCGGAACCTTAATAATCGAATGATTTTTGAAAATGTAAATAGATGACATCAGCTGCTTTACTTTCGTCATATATGCTGATCAAATCATAAAAGCAGATTTGTCACACATGTGAGATTTGAAGACCATGCTGAGAACCGTTTATTAAGTGGTGATCCTCTAAATGGTATACCATTCTGTCTCGAATGATAGTTTCCATAAGTTTTCCAATTACAGACTAAGCTGATAGGACGATGATTTTCGGGCAGTGACTTATTGTTACATTGGCAAACTTCCATTCATCTGGAACTTTTCACTTAGCAAGTGACTTACTGGAAAGGGCCTTCGGCTTTTATGTCAAGTTGTTGATGAACTTTTCCCTCTCTTATCAATGAAACGATTTGTGACATGCAAAAAAGTCATTTGATATGTGCCATGGCTTCGTTGTCTTGCACCAAGTCACCGTTTTCCGATACTAATGGGTCTGTTGACTGGATAATGACTTTCTTGCTTCCAACATGACTGTAAAACTCCTTAGGGTTTCTTTTGCTATTTTCAGCAATATACGCTTCATATTGATGTTTACTTTGTCATATATCTCTCTTACTTTCTCAATGCGAATATATATAGCTTATCTGTCATGTTTGGCGTTGGATTCTTTGAGATTCTTATGAACTGCTCTCTTAGACCCGCAGGCAGTTTTATTTTTATTCTGCTGTCCCACTACCTAGGTTTCGTTTTCGCAATAGACTGTGTACTGCACAATGGCACATGGGTCCCTCTGCTACTCTGACGGTTCGTCTGAAGCTACTTTCATGTCATTTTCATTGCCCATGTCATCGCAGGTTTGCCCGTCAAGAGCAGTGCGAAGACCATTAAAATCTACACCTTTAAAATCGGATATTTTTCCCGACTATCATATTGACCAACAATACATGCAGTGTTGAAAGGGATCGCAAAAGTAATTTGTCGGTGATCACTTGCACCAAACTTTTCTCCAACTCCAACATTATCAACGAGATCCTCATTTGTAATCAGAACTAAATCTAATATATTCTCGTCGCGAGTAAGTTTCTCGACTAATTGGATTATAGGATTATCAACCATCTTGTTCTTATCTTTGGAAGTACGCGAATAATACGCAGCTTTGGCCTGTGTGGGATTACTATTTGTGTGTTACGGGGAGAGAGTTTTACTCTCGTGTTGTACCGTATCTTCATCTCGTATATAAAATGCTGCGTCTTTACTCCTATATGTGTGTGTACAAGCCTGACCTAGGCACCCGTTTATCGACTATCCCTTAGGGGAGGCTGAACAGCCGGGCTGACTGCCGCGCCCAGGATTCGAACCGTGGAGGCCCATGTATGTATCCTGGTCAGCATCGCTAACCGCTGCATCACGAAAGTCCGTCTGTGTGTATATCAGTGTCAGTGGTGTTGGTGTGGACCGCTCAGCTGGCTGCTGGTCGCTCTAAGTTTACCGAAGTTTGCATCTGCAGGAGGGTTGTCCTCCATCTGCGTCCGTCACTCCCGTACCTATTCTCCTTCTGGTCACTTGACTTTTCCTCCTGTTGGACGTTTAAGGTCACTCCTCTGTATTGTCTTGGCTTCCGTTTCTCTGTTCTGACTGTTTCCCTTTCTTCCCCCAGGTTATTACCCTTGTCCCCCAGCTCTTCCTCATCTGTCTCACTCATTACCAACGACCCGGCCAGTACTGAAGTCTTCAGTTTTTCTCTCAAGTTTGTAATGGAGTTTGAAAGTGAGGAAATTGGTGTTTTGTTTTGCTGTTGTGGCGAACGATTGTTGTTGCCTGTTAATGATGGCGCTGCTCTACTGCCTCCCTCACCGTGGGTGGCTGTATTGGGCGTGTTGCTCTCTCTCTCTCTCTCTCTCTCTCTCTCTCTCTCTCTCTCTCTCTCTCTCTCTCTCAGGCAGCTGTCTTTCTGCCTGACCCATACGTGGGCTGCTGGCTAACAGACCTCAAAGCATACAGGCTCTCCATCTCATACACAGCACCTCACAACACGAACTTCACACTCGCTCTGCGTTACTCTTTTTTTTCCTGCTGGAGCACTACGCGCTGTCCTGCCATTTGGGAAAAGTTCGGAAGTAATTACTCTCTCCCCCTCACTCTACATTTTGTATATGTTTTTGAATGTATTTGTTCATGTGTTGCTTTATGTGTGTGTATTTGTCTGATTATGAGAAATGATGTGTTTGTGTGTGTGTGTGTGTGAATGTTTTGAATGTTTATATCTTCTTGTGTGAGAGAGACCAGGAATGTTATTGTCCTGCACCTGTTCTCAGCCCTAGCGGTACACCTCCCCCCGTGGAGTAGACGTCACGTAAACAGCGCGGTCTTTGTCTTGGCCATTGATCGAGGAATTCCTTTTTCCTTTTCTCTCTTTAAGAAAGTCGTTAGAGGCAGATGAGTGGCAATGAGGGTGGCGGTAGAGTTCATTACATGTGAGAGCCACTTGTGGTCGTGGGGTAGAAGGGCAGAGTCCTTTCATCTGCTCCTGATAGTGTGTTACGCCTCTCAGATGGGCTGAGCACCTCCCTTGAAAGTGGGCTGAGTACTCTCCTTCGGGGATGCTGAGCACCTTTATTGGGAGTTTGTGGGTGGGGGCTGACCACACCTCCTTTGGGGGCCTGGGACCTTCGATTAGGGACTAAGGGCCTTCCTTGGTGTTGGTTGAGGACCTTCCTTCGTGTGGGTTTAAGACCTTTCTGCGAGTGGCTTGAGGACCTGTCTTCGGAGGAAATACTGTGGTGCACCTCAACGTGGTGTGTGTCGTTGGAGATTTCCCATCGGGTCTTGAGCCTATGGATGACTCACCATCAGGCTCTTCCCAGCAGCCTCCTTGTTTCCCCGCGCCTATAACCTTTACGAGACCCACCTTAAAGTTCACTCCCGCCGTTCCGGGAACCTCCAAAAGACTGCTGTATCCTCAGGCTGACTCTCAGTCTGTTCGCAGCGATGTTTACATCGGCCCTCTTGGAATGTCGTAACCTGAGGACCTTCACATGGCTTCTGGGTTCTCTTGCTAATTGCAGCCGGAACGTACAGGATGTGTGGTGGTCGCCCTGGAACGTACAGGATATGTGTTGGGAGTGCAGGAATGTACAGAAAATGTATGTGGTGGGAGTACTGGAATGTGCAAGATGTGTGATGGGAGTGCTGGAATGTACAGGGTGTGTGGTTGGTTTTGGAGGTTGTGTGGCGTGGAGGGTTGTGGTGACTGCTGGAAGGTGTAATGTCTTGGGGTTAATGGAGGGGTTGACCACTGTCGTGTGGCGGACGACGCATAAGGAACGTGATGAAGAGGAGGAGGAGCCCATGTGTCCTTCACGGTGGCTGACGGAGGCGCAGCAGCTGGTGTCCCCGTTGGCGCTGCACGCCCTTATTCCCAGGAATATGGCAGGATCGGCCGCGACAAATTGCCGGGAAGATAAGAATGTCTGATATTTATCTCTGTATAATTGACCAATTTTAGATAAATGCCGTGTAAGCGATGGTAATTACAGGACGGTCGCTTGTTGCGCCCGTCACGTTTCTTGTTAGTGTGTGAGCCTCCACACTCCTCTGTTCCAGAGATGATTTTATAGACCCGGGTACACGTGTTATGCCCGGAGCTGTGTGTAATTACCTGTTTGCACGGTACGAGGAGGAAGTTCTAAGCTCATGGCGCCCACACATCGTGAACTTTCTCTTATATCATTCAGCTTTTTAGACTTCCTGGTGCTGCCCGCATTCGTAGTTTTACCATCCAGTTTATCCTAGTAATCCACCACTCTTATAAAAGTACTTCTTTACGTCTTTTCTAAAAAGTTTCTGTCTTCAGTTCACGCTATGGCTTCTGGTTGCTCTGTGTTTGCATCTCTCGGAGAACTGTTTACTGTTGACGTCATTAAACTGGTTCTGAAACGTAAAGGTCGTGATCAGGTCACGCTTTACTTTCTCTCCTCCATGGTGGATAAGTTTACGACCTCTGACCTCTCACAGTAACTCAGCTCTTGGCACTAAAATATTTATTACTCTCCTGTGGACTTCGTTGGTAAAAACTTCATGATTTAACGCTGCGCCCAAACTTGAGAAGCATGGTAGTTTTGGACTAATATACTATTACGATATGAAACTACTGGTTATTGCCTCATCCATGTTTGTGGACACAGCTATGGTTCTGCCAGCAGACAGTTTGTCTCCTTCACTGCTCTCTCAAGCTGGGACTCGGGCAACAGGCTAGGTACAGTGTCGACTCTCAAGTATCTCTCACACATAGAATCCTGCAGCTTATATCCTGCTGTATCCTGTTGTTACCGAGGCCTTTTCTTCGCTCTTACCCGTAATCATTACTTTGTATTTATTCGTACTGAACTTCGTCAACTCTGTATCAGATCAATTTTGGACTTTGTCTAGGTTCCCTTGTTGGATGGTGCAGTTTCGTGAATTTGTTTGTGATTACTCCTTTTCTTTTTCTCTTTAACATTATATGTGTTACGGGAGAGAGTTTAACTTTTGCTGCCCCATCTCTTAGCTTGGTACATGTACATATACTCGCTTTTCTTGTTCTCGTCTGTGTTGTGTGCTCAGTCACATACCCAATTTTCGCCCAACATCGGAGGGAGGATGAACAGTTGAGTTAGGTGTAGGCCAACTACCGCGCCCAGGATTCGAACCCACGCGGGCCTGTGCTGGCCACAAGACCATGTGTGATTACCTATTGGTTCTGTCCGGGGAGTGAGCTTTACATTCGTGTTCCTCCCCAACCTCCATGTCCTGAATATTCTCTATTGTGCATTTTATATTTCTTGATGCTGTCCGCATTAGCCATGTCTTCAGTCACATTTTTTCCTGTTCATCCACCAGTCATATACTGTTGAAGTACATCCTCACATCATTTTTAGCAAGTCTCTAGATCAAGTCCATGTTATGGCTTCTGGCGTTCCTGACGCAGCACCTCTCGAAGAACTGTTTACTGTCTGCGTCATCGTCACCCCTGAGTCTTCTCTCTTCCGAGGTGGGCAAATTTAAAGCCTCTAGCCTTTCCTTGTATCTCAGCTCTCATAATTTTGATACCGTCTTTGTTCAGTTCCTGCTTCTCTGGGTCAGCAGACCAAACTGGAGTAGCATGTAAATTTTGGGCCTCATCTGAGTGTGTGTGTGTGTGTGTGGGTCTACAGTGGAGAATGTCACACATGTTAATGTTTTCTCGACAGTTCTCACATAATCATATTTGCTGTTGTAGGTTCATTAAGGACGGTTGTTGTAACCACTTAAACAGCTCTGTCTTCAGTGTTACTTAATATTGGACTTCCTAGATTTGTAGTGCCATAGTGTCCCACGCGGAGAGTGCCACATGCAGAGTGCCACACGAAGAGTTCTGCATAGAGTGCCACATAGAGTGCCACACGGAGAGGACAGTGATGGAGTCAAGACATATATCCTTCCGCCCGTCATCAGAGGGAGAAATGAGGCTCCTGGGAGCTGCACATATTTCTCATTACACCGGCTCTTCGGGAGGTGGCTCCTCACTGCCGGGTACACACACACACACACACACACACACACACACGGCAGTATGTGTGGCAGGGAAGGCGTCCGTATAGCGAGGCTTCTCCTTGCAAGGTGCTTTTATGCCCGCGGGCTGAGGGTGCTCGGGAGTGGATATTTCTCCTGTAAGATTTTCAACTGAACGGATGTAGAGCTCATTAGCAGCGGGAGGGCTTTTATTACGGCGGGGCCTGGCGAGGAGTGGCCACTCGAGCCGGTCCTCGGGGAAATGGCCACCTCCCCGCTCGCTGCCATCACTGGCTCTCTCTCTCTCTGTCTCTCTCTCTCACTGTCATTTAAGAAGCCCCTTTGTCCAGGTGTCGTATCTGCCTCTTGTACTCGAACCCGTCCCAGTGAGTGTCGCTGCTCTCTCTCCGTTCCCCAGGCAGGCAGTGTGCTTCTTGGCCTCATTCCTGTCCGTCCCTCACCTGCCACGCTCACCCGGCCTGCCCATTACAGGTCGTTAGTCTGGTCGTCACATGTGGTCACTGTTGACGCCCCAGCTGAGGCACCGCGGTGTCACGCCCTCTGCCTGCCATACCCTGACGGCACGTATCGTGGGGGTCCAGGAGCGCTGGCCCTCCCTCCAGACTAATGTTTCCCCCTTTTTTTGGGTGGGGGTGGGGGGGGAGGGTAGGTAGAGGAGAGGAAGAAGAGGTGGGACAGGGGGAGGAATGGTCTGAAATGGAAGAGAGGTCTGAAGTGTGTACAGGTGTATGGTGCAAGTTGTTTGATGGTTGTGGGTGAGTTTTTGGAAGCGTGTTTTTGGTGCCTTATTTACATACCCCCGGCACACCGGGGGTGTTTTATGTCTTATTTTTTTGGGTCTTGAAAGAAGGTTCACTAAGCTAAGGTAAACATTGTTCATTGTTCATTGACTGGAGCCTCCCTGAGTGCTTTGAGGCATCGAGGGAACCAAGGGTGTTCCAGGTCTGTGCTGTTGTCCAGATCTCGGATTTGTCTTTAGTTTGTGTTATCGTTGTCTTTAAGTCTCTGCTATACTTTCTGGGCTGCTTCCCTTAGGTACGAGAAGACTTGTTTAGTCTTTAGGTCTTCGGACTGTCCTCCGGTGTTTCCGATGTATTATACATTTGTGACGAATCGCAGAGCCTTAATATGTATCCTCTGTAACTTCAGCATGCGTGATTTGAGGCGAGGAACGCTGGTATAGGTGAGTAGGTTAGGCTAGGTACGTACTATCATGGCTCTGACCAGGTGTACTATTTGGTTCCCCGGAAGGTGCCGGAATCTGAACCTGCTGATCAGGCCGCTTTACCTTGTGCTGATTTCTTGTTGAAATGATCTCTTAACAGAACCTCATGATGTCAATGTGTGACCCAGGATTCTGCTGCCCTCCTGGTGCTCTGTCTTGTTACTAAGATGATATGGCTGGGTTTTATTCTTCAACGCGCCGCTATGGTTGTTTTTTTTTTTATCTTCCTGTAATTTGTTAAGTCTTCTTGCCTCTGACTGTACTCAAAAAGTATGTTGTGTGAGTGAGTTGCTCGAGACTACTATCAGCGTGGCGTCATTTACACAGAAGACGTCCATGCGCGTGGCACCGTCTGGTGGGGGTGTCAGCTGTGCAAGTTATGGATGCAGCTGGTGATAGGTCGCCGCCCTGCGGGACCCCGCTTGGTAGAGGGGATTTGGGGGACGTCTCAGAGTTGATGATGATTTGTGCGGTGCGTTGGTTTGGAAAGAAACATTTATTCTTACTGTGACCTCTGGTATGCCTGGTTGTAGTTGTTTGTATTACAGGCCTTTAACCTACACTATGTCAGAGGCTTTCCTTATGTTTGTTTGTATAATTGTACGATAAATTCCTTATCTTCCGGAATTATCAACTTCTGTCGCAATCGCAGTTGCTGAGGTGGTGCTCCCGTTATCTTGGGGTGTGTAAAACTCTCCTGAGTCCTGAGTGCCAGCCAGTATCTGCTGCCAGTGAGAGGGAGCGCTCGGTCAACAGCGTTACCGGCCTCCCACAAGTGTCGTGCCCTTACTGACACAGCTGACTTCTTCCATCCAGTTCACCAGCATTTGTTGTATTACTACCAACCCTGTTTTCTCTTGGACATCCAGCTAGAACCTCCTCTGGCCTGATGTCAAAACATAATCCACTCGCTATATGCCACTGTGTTGGTTCTCCTTCCTTTACTGTAGAATGGCTTTGTTATCTCCTACGAAGAACCGGCTTCTTTTGTGTCCCAGCCATTAGCTAGACCATGTAATAATCGGCAGGCCACAGGTTAACATGACCACTGTATGTCCATTGGTAACTTAGGGGTAAGCCGTTGTGATGTCGGCTTCTTTCCCTACATCGCTAAACCTTTGTGGCCCTTTTGGTGAAAGGCGGGAAATGCCTCATGAAAGAGAGGATCTCTTTTTGTTATTCTTATTCTATTTTCTTGTATTATAGTAAATGATAAATGTAAGTGTAACCGGATCTTACAGTAAATGATTGTGCGATTATCTTTATTGCTGATATGTGAGTGTATTCTGGTATTAGGTTAGGTTTTCGTCTTTCTTGTAATTTCTTAGTATTTCAGGCCATTTTATATTCGGTGTAAGGCCTGGCCTTTTGTGGGGCGCTTATCGTGGCTGAGGCCTCCGCCGTTAGCAGTTGGGGGGGGGTGTTGCCCCTGGCGGTGGCGCGCTTCCCAGGAGCGGCAAAACCCGGAACTCTGGGGGCGGAAGCCTCTGCTTCCGGTGCTTCTCATTCTCATCCCCGGGCTGGCGGCTTCATTGTCCCCTGCCTACCCCTGCCCCCACCCCCGGCCATGCCCCCTCCCCTCCCCTTGGCCCCCCATCCCCCCACCCCCGCCCCTGCCCCAGTGCTGCCGTCAGTGGAATGGAGGCTCATGACGTCACCTGCTGTACAGAGGTACTGATGTTGTGGGGTGAGGGGGAGTTTCTCTCAGCCTCCCTACGTATTGAGCTGTAGTATTGGAAGGTTAGATTTTTTGTCCATCTGCCGTTAGAAACAAATATGTGAGGATGTACGGTAGAGAAGTTCAAGAAACAAATATGTGAGGATGTACGGTAGAGAAGTTCAAGAGTGCACTGGACAAGGACCTGTAAATTGTACCAGACCAGCCAGGCTGTGGGGGCTACGTGGGCCTGACGGCTGCGGCTTCCAACGACTTGGTCGACCAACGACCTAATCAAGCATCTTGGGCCCATCCCACGCTCTGTGGGAGAAGACCCCCGAAAACTTCACCAGATATTCAAAAGGAATATAACGTAGGTCTTAACTGGGGAAAGTCATATATATATATATATATATATATATATATATATATATATATAGTGACGGACATGGTAGTGCCCACCTCGCCGATCATGGCCATCTCGAATAATAGTTACGGTAAGAAAAAGAATGAAGGAACTAATAGCAGAGCTCCTACCGACGTGGCCTAAGCTTAAAGGGGGTAAATTAAAGACTACAAGATGAAGGAAGACGGTTGCACAGCTTTGCTGTTTGAGATATCATAACGGCCAGTCCTCGTGAGACTGGGATTCACACAGAAACTGTGGGAAGCAGTAGCCAGACGCGAGTCGTCGGTTCAGTTTTTAGTGGCTGGGGCACATGCAGACAGCACACAAAAGCAGTGGCCAAAATGATGTCAAGCAACGTCAGGGCGACGGAGCTGTACGGCTGGGAACCCTTCCGTAAAAATCAGATGTCAATGAAATTTTACACGTCTGTTTCCCAGGAGGTAAACAACCAAATGCTGCCAGTCTCGTGACGCTGGTGTGGCGTTTTGCCCGAGTTAAGCCCTTCAGGATAACGCAACCAGGAACTTGACTGAGGGAAATTCCACTGTTGGACATGGCAGTTAATACAGACGATCTTGGTATCCTCATCCCAGAGGCCTCATTTGTTTATCGTCTTCTCCACTCTCGTTCCGTCTTCCTTATCTCATTTAGATCGATTATTCCTCATCATCTGAGTAACGTCACCGACTTTTTGTCTCACAGCCTGTCACTCACACCTCACCTCATCCCTTTTTTTCTGTTCCTCATCTTTCTCTCCCATTCGTACACATCTCACTTCTCTTTACCTATTCCTCGGTTCATCATCTCTCATCTGTCCTTCCTCACCTCACAGTCTGCTTACGCCTCACCTCACTCGTCCTCACTGGAGACTCTTCAGCCTTGTCTCCTGCCTCACTACCTGCCATAGGTATCCGCCTCCTACCCAGACATCACCACCACACTCACACCTCACCAGACCCACCACTGCCCATGCCACCACACACACACACCGCCACCACCCACGCTGGAGCCATCCCCTTTAGTCTCTACACACAGTATGTGAGCCGCCACACGTGCTGGCCTGTCGCTCCTGTGGACTCCCAGGTTCTTCGCGTTCATGAATGGACGTCAGTCGTCTCATCAGGGACGACTGACGTCCTGCCCCACGACCCACCGGCGTCCCTGGCGGCCGTGAGGCACACGGTGGTCGCTGGTCGTCCCCATGCAACGGCGGTAAAGTTGATGGTCAAGGCGATGGGCGTCGGTGCGGCCGTGTGGCTCCAGCGGTCCGTCATTATCCGTGGTGACCTCTTGCATTATTGGTGTGTGACCTTTGCCCTCGCGACCTGCCTGTCTGCCTGCGGGACCACTGTTCCCCCCACACGAGCCCTCCGTCCCCAGGCAGGGAGGCACGCCTTAACGTGCGGCCTACCACGCGTCTTCCACTCTCCCATTAACTGCACGTAAGACCCATATATTTCCGTCCCTTATGACAATGCCTCAGAGACGCGGGCAAAAACGTCCTCGTCAAGGCCAGGACCTGGAGGGGAAAAGACACAAAGGAAATAGAGAGAGAAGGGAGTTACGTGTCTGTGTGTGTGTGTGTGCGTGCACGGGTGAGACGTTTGGAGAGACAGACAGGTAAGATATCCCTGTTTTCCAGAGAGACAGATGATGGATCTGGCGATGATGGCCGCCGTTGCCAGAGATCTGCTCCCTGCATCGTCTAGCCACATCGCACTATATTATTGTAAATGTTTCCATATTACCTGCGGTGGGGCAGTGAGTGGCTGGGCCGGGACCTGCTCCTCCTGCCGGGCGAGGGCATTCGTCTTCTCGTGTGAGGACGTGACAATTGTTCTCGGTGACGTATTGGCCGCGCCGTCCGCTTGTGCCGCGTCGCCTTTCCGAAGATGACTTGTATGATCCCAGACCACAACTGTTGGACGGTACGACCCTTTGAGGACGACGGTACGACTCTTAAGTACGACGCTACGACCCCTGAGGACGACATTACAGCCCTTGGGTACGATAGTCTAGCGTTTGACCAGACGGTGAAGGTACAGGACTCGGGCCGTCCTCCTGGAGGGAGCTAGTCACAACAGACAACCGGGGGTCAGACTGACTAGTGGACGCAGCCTCCGCCCTACCCACCAGCCAGTGGCCAGATATCTTCACTACAACCACAGTCAGTCATTAGCATGGATTTTACACCCGCCACCACAGCCATTAACCATTAACTCTAAAGCCACTACCAGCATGACCACCGCCGCCAGTGGTGGTGGTTATAATGGTATTGATGGTACTAATAACGGTGGTGATGACGATGCTGGTGGTAGAGGTAGTGGTAGTGATGCAGCAGGAGGTACGGGGTCCCGGCAGGGAAACACACCAACCAGCCTGTGTCATATTGATTTTCCAGAGATTCAGGTCAGGGGCGCTGCTACCAGATGTTATCATTGGTCGATAGTCGTGGGTTACAGTGGTAGGTTCATGATAACCTCGTACAGTGCCTGACCACCACTGGTTTGATGATAACCCCGTACAGTGGCTGACAATCACTGGTTTGATGATAACACCGTACAGTGGCTGACCACCACTAGTTGATGATAACCCTGTACAGTGGCTGACCATCACTGGTTGATGATAACCCCGTACATTGGCTGACCATCACTGGTTGATGATAACCCCATACAGTGGCTGACCACCACTGGTTGATGATAACCCCGTACAGTGGCTGACCACCACTGGTTGATGGTAACCCTATACAGTGGCTGTCCACCACTGGTTGATGATAACCCCGTACAGTGGCTGACCACCACTGGTTGATGATAACCCTGTACAGTGGCTGACCCCCACTGGTTGATGATAACCCCGTACAGTGGCTAACCACCACTGGTTGATGGTAACCCTATACAGTGGCTGTCCACCACTGGTTGATGATAACCCCGTACAATGGCTGACCACCACTGGTTGATGATAACCCTGTACAGTGGCTGACCACCACTGGTTGATGATAGCCCCGTACAGTGGCTGACCATCACTGGTTGATAATAACCACTTACAGTGACTGACCACTACTGGTTGATGGTAACCCTATACAGTGGCTGTCCACCACTGGTTGATGATGACCCCGTACAGTGGCTGACAGTCACTGGTTTGATGATAACCCCGTACAGTGGCTGACAGTCACTGGTTTGATGATAACCCCGTACAGTGGCTGACCATCACTACTTGATGATAACCCCGTACAGTGGCTGACCATCACTGCTTGATGATAACCCCGTACAGTGGCTGACCATCACTGCTTGATGATAACCTCGTACAATGGCTGACAGTCACTGGTTTGATGATAACCCCGCACAGTGGCTGACCATCACTGCTTGGTGATAACCCCGTACAGTGACTGACCATCACTGCTTGATGATAACCCCGTACAGTGGCTGACCATCACTGGTTGATAACCACGTACAGTGACTGACCACTACTGGTTGATGGTAACCCTGTACAGCGGCTGACCATCACTGGTTGATTATAACCCCGTACAGTGGCTGACCATCTCTGGTTGATGTTAACCCTGTACAGTGGCTGACCATCACTGGTTGATGATATCCCCGTACAGTGGCTGACCATCACTGGTTGGTGACACCACAGAGGCTGACAACCACTAGTTGATGACGCCCAAGAGGCTGACTCCCACTGTTTGATGACCACGGAGTCTGACGTACAGTGGTTGAAGACACGCCCAAGGCTGATGTCCACTGGTTCACGACATCGCAGAGGCTGACTGTCACTGGTTGATGACACCGCAGAGGTTAGCGATCACTTATTGATGACACCAGCACATAAGGTGACGATCACTGGTTGATGCTGACACCATAAAGGCTGACGTACACTGGTTGTTGACATTACAGAGGGTGACTACCACTGGTTGATGCTGACACCACAGTGGCTGACTACCACTGGCTGATGACGTCAGGCCTGGTGCTGACGTTTCTGGTGTAGGAGTGATGAAGTATTCTGGGCTCAGTCTGTATGTGCAGTGTTTACTGGTAGGGTCGCAGTAGATGTTGTGGTGCGAGCCTTGAGCACGGTGTTCTGACCGTTGACTTGACTCGAGTATCAGGCCGAAGGCCAGGCCATCACGCGGAATGGTCGTATCCTTGTGCTCAGGGTCGTACCGTCGTGCTCACGGGTCGTACCGTCGTGCTCACGGGTCGTAGCATGAACTTGAAGGCATCAACATTCCCAGTAACAATTGACCAGGAAGCCTTACGTCTCTCTGTCTGTAGCACTGGCAACTGTAAAACTGGACACAATTAGTAATGGCTCACACATTTCCTCGAAAAATCTATTTTTTTTTCCTCTTAACACTTCGTCATGACTGTTGTCGGAATATGTAATTAAAATCATGTCAGTATTTTTTCCTGTGTTGTGGATTGAATACCTGGAGAAATAGGTAGCTTCATTTACACAGGAACGCTATTTAAGTCTTTTATTTTCGTAAAGCTTTCTTGTAAGAGATTAAAACCAGCTTGAGAAAGAAAAGAACTGGATATCCTTACCATGGAAATGGCAATTAAAGACATTAGGGTCAGCATGAATGATCCAAAAGACGTAAGCCAGTCAGTTTCTGGAAGAAGTTCGGCTCGTGATTTGTTATGGTTCCGGTCGGTGTTCGCCCTCTGGAGCTGTGGGGGTAGTGGGTGGGTCCATGTGGGGAGGGGGGGGTGGTGTCAGCCCCGACCCTGTGTGACGCCGTGGTGGGAGGGGATCTGTAGATGGTACATACAGATACCAGAAATTGCCTTTAGCAATGCATTAAAGTCACTCAGATTCAGATTTATTTAAGGGTTTTCTATACCTAAAGGATAGAATCATTCGCATACACAGTACGCGTTACTGGACTCCGCCTGCTGAAAGTTTTACATTAGCGAGTTCGAAGTGATGTTTGGCAAGGCTGTATCCCTGGGAGTGCTGTCTCCTTGAAGAAATTCTCACTCCGCAGGAGCTCATATTTTCCTGCTACTGGAAGTAGCGCAGCCTGGGATACAGGACACTTAAGAATGAAATTCTAGGTAACGCCAGGACTGTTTCACGTCAAACAGTACTTGGATGATAATGAATAAATAAGTATGTAAGTAAATGTATTGTTTCGCAAATTATTAAGAAACTTATCATTCCTAAGGTAATTTGTTTTTAGGACACATTTCATCAGATTTCATTGGCTGCTGATTGAATACAGTAATAAAAAAAGGCTGATAATATTTAAGCCAATATAAATAAACCTACTCAAACTCAACGCCACCTAACCTAAACTGGTTTTGGCTGGATTAGATCTAGTTAAATCATTTCAGTTTAATATTAAGGGCCAGAGACCTGATACATGTCTACATTTCCGTTCAGAGAAGGAAGACATGACTAGATGTCCATGCCATCACCACTACGTCCGTCCGTGGCAATACTTCATGGTCCGTACCAGCACTAGCAACCACTGGTGCGTCCCTTAGAACAGTCCGTTGCATGACTGTTCGTAAAGCCGTCCAAGAGGGAGGTACGATAACTGCACGGCGTCCGTCGCAGTCATGGCAGCAGGCACCCAACCGCTCCTGACACTCTGTGGACACATAGATAGTGCCGGAAACGTATCCTCACCATCTGTGGCAGGTGGGATACATGGGCTGTATCCTCACAATCTGTGGGAGGAGGGATACATGGGCTGTATCCTCACAATCTGTGGCGGGTGGGATACATGGGCTGTATCCTCACAATCTGTGGGAGGAGGGATACATGGGCTGTATCCTCACCATCTGTGGCAGGAGAGATACATGGGCTGTATCCTCACCATCTGTGGCAGGAGGGATACATGGGCTGTATCCTCACCATCTGTGGCAGGAGGGATACATGGGCTGTATCCTCACAATCTGTGGCAGGAGAGATACATGGGCTGTATCCTCACAATCTGTTGCAGGCGGGATACATAGGCTTTCTCACAATTTGTCTCTGAACTAAGGGCACGCTGTCCACTCCTTCACCACCACCCCAACGACACCACTAGCATCTCCACACCCACCACCACCACTAACACCACTACCACTCACTGCATTCTCACGACACAACAGGAAGAACTAAAAGAACAACCGACGTAACAACGGAATACCAAGACATAACTATCGAAACAACAGACACAACTACCAGAACGACAGACGTAACTAACGGAACAATAGACACAAATAAAGGAGCAGCAGACGTAACTACCGGTACAACAAACGTAACAACCGGAACGACACGCGTAACTAACGGAAAAAGTCACCACCAACGGAACCAGGAAACATAACAAGCGGCACAAGAGTCATAACCCACAAGGCCAAATAGGTAGGAAGGTAGGTAGGTAGGTAGGTAGGTAGGTAGGAACATGCAGTGAGACAGGCGGGCCTAACAGTGTGGGGGACCAGTTGGGGCAGTTGTATTGCCTCACTATTACGACCCATAGAAGTGACTGTGTGGTGCCTATGGTTCACTACCACCGGGACCTTGACAGACGATCAGCTGTTACCCACACGAAACTATCATGCACCAAAAAAAAAAAAATGTCTAAAAACAGTAGTTGTCAACTCTTCCCCCGTTTGAGGCAGTATTTTCAGTACGCCACCTGTCTTCGTTCCGACCAGCGCACGCATACCCGGCTACGACTTAATTTTCATAGTTTAATCCTTGCTCTCCGAGAAATTCTGCTTTCGTTTTTCATTATCTAATTCTAATTATCCTAAACCTCCTTAATTTATGAGTGGATAATGGTCATACGGAGGGGAAGCGAAGTTATGTGTTATGCCAGGTGTGTGTGGAGGTGGAGCGATCGGGGAAGGCCAGCATCTGTGCGAACACCTGCCCGCCCGCGCGCTCTGCCGGGCTCCAGCGGTCTCTAAGGATTGCCCCTCAGCCCTCGCTTACACCCAGCCCTCAACCAGTCCTTCAAAGCCTCACGCCAGCCCTCAGCCCGCCCCTCATTTCAGCCCTCTCTAAGCAGCCTAAAATAAATAGACAAAGAAAGAACGGTTTATTGAATTCAGGGAGCCATTCGGGCGAAAACACACCGTTGAGGAATTACATAACCGGGGTTCACAGCAAAAACCAGTTAATTAATCACAAGAAAACTTAATATCATGGTCGACCTGGATACTTCTACGCATTGGATAAGCACATGAGTGAAGTCTGTCTTCATAGCATAAGAAGTCTGGCAGAGCAGATTTCATACATTACACATTTAGTGCGATAAAGTCGAACTTTACGTAATGCACAGTTAGTTACCATACCGGTTGGAGTGCAACAATACTGTGTTGACATACATTATGTATTTAATGGTGAACATCACGTGATGAATATTTCCCCACTGATTGCGTTACAGTAATATAGATGACATAACTATGGTAAAACTATTCTGTTTGCTTGTTTAGCTGTGCACTTGTTCATGATTGTTCATGACAGTCACAGTAGATGGTCCAGGACATTTCTAGTATCTGTACGTGCACTGGTTGGTACAAGGTCATGTTCTGAGGCGACCGCACCGACATAGGTCTCTCGAGAGACTCTCACTAGTTCATTAGTAAATTTGTATATCTTTTGCACAGTCAAATACATTGGAGGCAGACAGTTTTGTGTGAGTATGGTGGGTCCAGTCAGGGGTAATCCAAGTATCAAGCTGGGGGGGGGGCTGGAGAGAGAGAGAGAGAGAGAGAGAGAGAGAGAGAGAGAGAGAGAGAGAGAGAGAGAGACAGACAGAGAGACAGA
>JAYMFT010064607.1:0-14786 GCA_038088735.1 Panulirus argus | reverse complement strand
TATATATATATATATATATATATATATATATATATATATATATATATATATATATATATATTATACCCTTCTCGTCTGCTCTCATACTTATAATCAGCAGCTCTTACCAATTACTTTCCTTTTGAAATATTAAATTACCTCTTACTTAAATAATATTCAATAGGAACCAAACAGCCCATACGTCATTTTCGGTAAAATATTAAGTGCCGTCCTTATCGTCTACTGGAGTATAGAAATATTTAAGGAGGTTCTTTACTAGGTAGACCCGTGCGTCACAACAGATGTCACCTGCCGTAGATAAGACACAAGACAGAAGCCTCCGTCTGTCCCTTCCCGGCCACACACACGCTGCTCAATGCACCTGGCAAGGGCTGCCACGGTGAAGCTTTCTGGGGGCTATCACCGACCAGGTCTTGCCCTTCACTGCACGCCACAGGGGCGGCCCTCGTGCTGCAGGGAGGGTCGCACCTGGTCCCAGCAACCACAGGGACGGCCCCCTGGTGCGATAGGGTGGTTTGAGGCAGGTCCCAGGTCACCGCAGGTCAGTTTCCGGCGTGGTGACAGGTCCCCAACAGCTGTTTGCCGCCCCGCACACCCGCTCCTTCAGGCAACAGCCTCAGCACACGACCTCTCCTCTCCCCTCACTTGCAATTTGAATTTGGAAGTTTGTGTAAGACTGAGAAAGCCAAATCGTCCCTCTGCGTTTGAGTTAGGGTGATGGCCTACAACCACAGTTGATGATGCATCTCAGTATTTGATTTTCGTCGATGATTTACACAGCGTAGAAGGTGTGAATACTGAAGATCAAGGAGACGGAGCAGTTTGAGACATAGCGAAAGGGATTGGAATGTCTGGCCCCCGTTCTGCGGCCCCTCCGGCCATGTTGGGAACAGCGATGCTCAGGAGATAGCACAGAAGAGGCAAAGAATTGTTATTATACTGTGAAATTATACCAACATGTTGCAAGGACGTGTCGCAACCCTGGCCGCGTTCCGGCTTTCAACACCGTCGGCTGTTTGTACATAGTTATGAAGAATAACTGAAAAACGAACACAATTTCATGATTTTTTATATAAATCAATAATGTTTTGTACATGTTTATAATTAAATGACGTTCAGGAACAATGTCTGGGAAAGACAGGTAACAGATGACCTGTTGGTCTGACTGTTTCGAAATGGTTGAATGATCAAGTCGTGAAGCATGGGAGATGTGGAGTCAGAGGAAAGCAGGCGCTGCAGGCAGGCGAGGTTCCTGCCCGCTGGAGCCTGCCTGGCCTCTGGATCCTACAGGTGTCGATACCACACCAAAAGACCATCGGCGCTGCCCTTTCCCACAAGCCTTAGGGAGAAGCTGCGGGTGTATGAGGCGGTTCTGGCCAGCAGATGTGAGGTGGGTCTCCCGGTTGCCAAGAGGGATGGATCGTTTCCCAAACCATATGTTTAGTATTCCTTGAGATGTTATAATTATATCAATATGGACGAGGGTGGATTTCACATTCTTTTAATAGATTAAGCTCTCCTATTTTCCATGTCCCCTGGTGTGGAGGCGTCAAGGTGATGCACTAGGAATTATTCAAAGATTTGTTTGAAACCTGGACCTGCCACTCTTGCTCTTATTTTATCACCATGTTTTTTCCCCCGAGTTGATTATTCATCACTGTTCATAAATATTTTAATATTAGGTCGAAACATTTTTAAAATGATTAACCCAACATTTTTGTGTGTTAGCCTTTCTATTTCGAGTACCATTATCTTCACCGCACAGTTTCTGCAAAGTTCAGGAATGATCATTTTATCAGACTTAACACATATTAGTCTTACGGTGATGGACATCGCGCGGGCAGGACATTTCCCAGCCAAAGGCCATCTCGGTTGCAAGAAATAAAGTGAGAGAAAAAGAAACAAACTAGTTATGGCTCGGCAGGTGTTTGCAGATTGACTCAGAAAGGCAGAAGGGTTGTAGGAAAAGGGAAAGACGAAAGCAGGAAGAAAACTACACGGCTGCGCTGTTCGAGGGAAGAAGGTGGTGGTACCATAACGGGCAATTCTCGAGTGGTCGGTCTCCACACACAGATTGTGGGAAGCAGCAGCCAGGCGCGTGCATTGGGGGCGTAGACACATGTAGACTGCTAACGAGAACAATGGCCAAAATAATACCTACAGAACAAAGACAGAGATTGATTGATTGTTATATGCCCGCATTCATGGGCCGCCCGGGGTCGAGCGCATCGGTTCGAATCCTGGTTGCAGTCGGTCAACAGTCATCATAGCTGTTCATCCCCCTTAAGGGTTGGTCGATGAAATGGGTACCTAGCTTAGGCGTATTCGAATGAGGTGGCCTTGACTAGTGCAATGAATTACTCGTGCCATCTCAGCTAAATAAACGAAAAAAGAAAAAAGTATTAACGGCGGACTTTCTTTTTTTAAAGAAGTATGAAATAAAAAAAACGAATTTTAAAGTAAAAAAAAATCCTATATTTACAATTTCATTGATTTAAATCATATCTTATATAAGAGAGAAAGAGAGCAACAACGCTGTGGCATACGGAAAGAGAAGGTTGAAGGTAGGTGATGCCGGGAGGATTAATGAGACGGAAGAACCTGATTCCACACTAGTTAACAGAGAGATGGAGGACGAGTGAGGGACGCTGGTAACACTGGTGTCACGTCACCACAACTGGTGTAACACATCACTTGACTCGGCAGGAGCTTCATGACCTTTATAGCATGGAACAGACGGTGTGTAACCGCACAGGAGAATGCGTTCGTGCCACGGACGTCGACAGCCAGCCACCAACGCTGCTGGTGCGTTCGTGCCACGGGCGTCGACAGCCAGCCACCAGCTCTACCAGTAAAATTCTCCACATGGGAAAGAATGCCGGGAGGTGTACAGAAAAGTATATGAAATTCGGTAGAGAACTCGACCGGAAATGGTGACATTCCTGATGGCCCGAAATCCCTAGTGCAAAATCTAGAACGGTGCCGTTTTTTAGCACGTGCAAATAATGGAGATTTCCGTATAAAAATGTTTGACAAAGTATGAGTTGGGCGGGGTTGGGGAATAGGGTGTGAGGTCAGCTTTGACGAAGGTAGGGTTAAGGGGTGTCCTTGGTGTAGTTTGGGTTGGGAGAGGAGGGAGGGGTTGTAGGATTGGCGAAGGTGAAGATGAGGTTGGGATGGGGGAAGGAGGGGTGCGGGATTGACCCGGATGAAAGTGAGATTGGGGTGGGAGGTAGGGGATGTGGGGTTGGCACGGGTAAAGGTGAGGTTGGGATGGGAGGTAGGGAGTGTGGGGTTGGCCCGGGTGAAGGTTGAGTAGGAAATGTGGGGTTGGCTCGGGGGAATGTGTGGTAGGGGGTGTTGGGTTGAGGGAGTTAGGTTCTAATAGTCCAACCTCTCTCATCGTGGATTTACGACCCAGATTTTTCTGGCTTCGGTATTAACAGTTTTTTCCCTAGATTTTTCTGTCTTCGTTATAAACGGATTTTTGGCGACGTTTTCTACCTTTTTCAGTTGCCGTTCAAAATTGGATTTACCTGTTTGGAAAATTGTTTTATGTGTGTCATAGTATATGTACATGTATGTCTGTGTGTAGGGTGGGCGGGATGGAGGAACTGGTGTGGCTGTGCTGGCAGAGGTGGTCTGTGGGCTAAAGCCACGGTGGTTTTAGGTTTTGGAGAGAATGAAAACAAAATAAGGTGACGTAGGGTAATTAATATTTAAGTGGGCCCTCAAAGAGTTGTTCGATATCTTAAGAAAACGGATTTCTTCAGACGCACATAAACAGAAGAGGGATACCTAATGTATTTCGCGGGCTAAATACAATTTGGTGGTGACCTTACCCTGGCCCGCCAAAGTTTCGCTTAAGTGAGCCGTCATGGCCAGCTGTGGACCTAGGACGGTGGGGAGGGGGAGCTGCCTGTGGGTGGGGAGTGGGGAGCACGACTGGCCAGGGGCTGGGCTAAATGATCCATGCCACAACACTCACTGATCCTTATAAACTTATATTCTGGGAACAAACCCGGCGGAGGTCGTTGGTATATTGAAGGCGGAGTCAGTTATGGTAATGGAGGGAGGGGTCAGGATCATAAGTCAACCTCTTTTTGGTCAAGAGATTTATTGTTATAATAAAACCATAGTTAGTACAAGTGCTTCGATCGTTTTGCTTTACCATATTGTTTTACTTTTATGATTATAGGTACTGTTACAGAGCCTACTTTATTATTCACTTAATAACTGCAGTTACTGTTACTTCTATCGAACAACTGTTGCCAACGACGTTGTCAACAGTAGCAATGAACAAGGAAAATAAAGCGTTATTATTATCATTATTATACAACAACAGGACCACTTACATTGAATGGTCTCTTGGAGATTTAAGTTGCGCTACTTTCAGTAGGAGGAATAGATATATATATCATCCCTGGGGATAGGGGAGAAAGAATACTTCCCACGTATTCTCTGCGTGTCTTAGAAGGCGACTTAAAGGGGAGGGAGCGCGGGACTGGAAATCCTCCCCTTCTGTTTTTACTTTTCCCAAAGAAGGAACAGAGAAGGGGGCCAAGTGAGGATTTTTCCTCTAAGGCTCAGTCCTCTGTTCTTAACGCTACCTCGCTAACGCAGAAAATGGCGAATGTGTATGAAATATATATATATATATATATATATATATATATATATATATATATATATATATATATTCAAGCACGGGCAAGTGGTCAACCATAAAAAGCACTGCTCCACTCCCCGACGACCAAGCTGGCTTATCAGCAATCATACCAGAGGACTCATTATCAATCACTCCTTAACGAAGCTCACTACCAAGCACTCTGCAATGAAAGTCTCATTATGACGAGTTATACCACAAGGCTCATTATCAAGCACTATATCAAGAGGCTCGTTATCAAGCCTTGTCTTACGAGTATCGTAAACACTAAGAACCTCTGCGTCGGAATCTGTAGGGCGTCGTCACTCGGCACACACGGGCATTTTTGCGCAATTTATTGTCAACCGATATTTTCCCCCTCGCCCAGGACGGTATACCGCAACGGGAGGGAGATTATGCCTGAGAAGTTGTCCGTCTCATCTTGCTAAACCCTCGCCATCCGTTGGGGTAAAGAAGAAAAAAAGAAATCAAGCGAAAATCTATACATTCGTGGATGATGTATCATGTTCATGTAATTCTTTATTTTTTTTTTTTTTTTGACTCCTAGGTCTGCTTTTGCCGGAAATTCCGCATCCTGAAAAAGAAAATAGATGGCGCACTGTTCCGAGCTGACGAAAGGAGAAATCCCTTTCGTAAAAAAAAATTCCTTGAAAATGTCATCTCTGTTTTGTTGTTCCTGAGAGCCTTCCCTTGACGAGAGTCTAAGATTTAAAGAGAGCTCAACCTTGTGTGTTGGTAGGAGGAAAAAAGATGACCCCTTTGATGACCTCCCAATCACCTAGCGTGGGAAGGGTTCACCAGAAGTGTCCGAGTGCCTCGTACTGAAGACCTTTAATTATACTCCTCCCCTTATCTAATGCGTCTGTGGTCGTTGCCATAAAGGAGGAGATGGTTACGGAAAACTTGTATTTTTTTTATAAGTAGGACCCCCCCCCCCCCTCCTCTCTCTCTCTCTCTCTCTCTCTCTCTCTCTCTCTCTCCACGCGTGCCTTTAGCCGCGTGTTGACGTCGTGGGGGAAGAAGGGATCGCATTCATGATTAGACACAAAAGATGAATAAGACAGACTCATGTTCTTAGCAGTCGCAACATAATTTCCAATACGTATATTAACATATTATGAAAACATGTTCTACACTTAACCTGCATTGGCTGGATGTTTGAGGATAAAATGATGAATCACTCCTACAAAGAGTCCGACTTTCACTCCAAAGGAATTATAAGAAGGTCTGGACTGCGTGTCAATATAGTCTCTTACCTTTACGGAGTTGTCACCAGGTACACTTATAAAAGGAGTCATTATCACTGCATGAAAATGAGACTAGGGTGGTCATTTTTCCAACACCAACCATTCTGATCCGGTGGTAGGCAAGATATAATAAGTAAGTCACCCCGGAAATCGCCGAAGTGGCGCCTCTCAAACATACAACGACACTCAAAGCACTATTCATTTCTCTCTCTCTCTCTCTCTCTCTCTCTCTTGTAACGACGCAAATCTGACTACATCATTCTTGTGCTTACGGATGAGCCTCATACTTTTAGATGAAATATTATTCGTAAATGTAGTAAAAAAGAAAGCGCCGTATTTGCTTTTGTACTTAAGAAAAGACCTTCGACCCCAGACTGTCTTGGAAGTGTAAACTTTGCTTAGGTTTGAGTTCCTAATTTTTTGGTCATCTCCGTACGGTATGCTGACATCTTGCGAGGGTACACTGACATCACATAATCAGCATCCCTTGTGTGGCATAACCCCAGGAGTCATCACCTCGCCGTGCCCCTTACCCAACCCAAACGCTATATATTGTACCGTAAATTTTCGAGAATCGAGACGCTGTAGAGTGCACCGTATATTTTGGTCTATCGAGAATCTCCTCAATGTTCCATCCATTTTCGTCCTCGAGCGTTCCGTACTCTTTAGCCGTCGCTGATCCTATCCACTCAAAAGCAGTTTTCAGGACGGGCGAGAAGGTACACAGTGTAGCATGCGGTTTCCCGACCGCGATGCTGTATAGTGTAGCATACGCTCTCGACTCCCCCTGTACAAAACATGAACTGCCTTGCCTCCTAGTCAACCAAGCCGATATGTTCTCCCCAACAGCAGCAACTCTAAGCATCCTGTATATATATATATATATATATATATATATATATATATATATATATATATTCCTATTTTCCTATGTCGGAGGCTTTAGTCATTGACAAAAGTCCACATCAAAGCCGAGCCTTATTTGAAACTTATAAAGATTAGCAGAAAGGAAAAACATAAGGCAAGGGAAAGTATTTGCGAGTTTTAGCGGAAGTGAAAAACCTGTGGTTTGAAATGTGCCAGGTTATAGGTATTGGGAAAGATATGAAAAATTAAAAATTTTCCATAAGGTCGAGTCTAGGAAAGGTGACAGTTATCAAAACGGCTGACCCTTGAGCTGCCGACGGCCACACAGTAATCATGAGTATATGTGTGTGTGTGTGTGTGAGAGAGAGAGAGAGAGAGAGAGGGCATTGATTGTTTCTCTCGTCTCACAACCTATTCCAAGAATCATATAGATTATTTCAAATATTCAAGCTCAGCCCATGGACATCACGTGGACACCAAATACTCGTACCGCATCAATCTACTTCGTTCTGTCCCCTGCGCGCCTTTCACCCTCCCAGAAGTTCAGGCACCGATATTCCAAAGCATTCTTCACTCCATTCCTGTAACTCTTTCCTAGTCTCTTCCTCCTCCTTCCTCTCTCCACTTCTGACGCGTAGTTACGGTTACTCAGTATTTGTTTGCTCACCCTCTCCATAAGTCTGAAATATGTCTCACATCTTGGTTAGCTGTCTCACTCAGACTATGCATACTACCGCACTTCTCCCGTACACTGTAGTTCCCTGGACGATCAACCAGCCTCACACTTTATATCGTCCTCTGGTATTTCATCTCCAGCATGTCCACCTTATATCTTTTGCGTTCAAAGCCTAACGCTTTCCTATACACAACAGAGACTGGACTATCATTCCTTCAAGGAGATCTGTCCTTACACACTCCGTAATGCACCCGTGACCCAAGCTCCCATTTCTCATCTTAAGACTAGCTTCAGCTTCCATGGTTCCATCCGATGCCACGTCCACTCCTAGGTGCTAAAAGTACGCTTCATCCACTCAAATTCACACTTAGACCAATCTGTTCCATCTTCCTGTTGCACCTCATTGCCTTAATTTTCATCTCATTTACCTTCAAATTGCTCCTCAATTCCTACCTTCCCAAATCCTATCTCCAGCTTCTGGACCATCTCTCTGAAATCTTCGGCCAGAAATGTGTCATCGACTTACAATAAGCGCTTTAACTCCCGTTCCCCTTCCGCTTTCCCCAACATAACGTAGACCCGCTCCTCGCTTTAATGATCCTTGAGATCAACCTCCCTCACAGTCCCGTCCGTATGCAAGTTAGACAACCACGAGTGACATCACGCTTCTTTGACGCAGACCCACCTTCACCAGGAACCACTCACCCTTCTCCCGTTCTTGTCACATGCATGCCATACTCTCCCGGTAAAAACTCATCGCTGCAACTAGTAACTTTCCATTAACCTCATGTATTCGCAACACTTTCCATAAGTCCTCTCTCTCTACTCTACCATATGTTTTCTCCAGAGCTGTAAATACAAGGCCTAGTTTACCCTCCTTTTTCAAATATATCTAACACATTCTTCAAAGCAAACACCCGGTTTACTCATCCTTTATCTCTCCTGCAGCCACCGTGTTCCTCTCTGGTCAGATGTTCTGTGTACGTCACCATCTTCTTGATCGCCACTCTCCCGTACGACTTACCAGATACACTTAACGGACTTATACCTCTCTGATCTGAGAATTCAATTTTGGCTCCCTTGTCTTTATATGTAAGGAAGCTATGCATGCCTTCTTTCACTCCTCAAACACCACACGTTTGGCCATAAAAACGTTTGAATAGCCTGACTAGCCTATAACAGTACTATCACCTTTTTCCAACTGAATGGGATCCTAGATATCATTATCATTATTATCATTTCTTTCATACTTCCTTGCCATTTCCCGCGTGGGCGAGGTAGCGTCAAGAACAGATGACAGACCCTTGGAGGGAAAATTCCTCACTTGGTTCCTTGCTCTGTTTCTTCTTTTGTAAAGTAATTCAAGAAGGAAGGATTTCTGACCAACCGCTCCTGTCCCTCCCTATTCGGCGCCTTCTACGACACGCAGAAAATACGTGAGCATTATTCTTTCCGCACTTTTCCCAGGGATTATTATTACTATTTTGTTATCATTATTATTATTATCAATATTATCATTATTATCTATCATTGTTATTTTTATTATTATTATTATTATCATTATTATCATTAATATTATTATTATTATTGTCATTATTGCTATTGTTAGCATTATCGTCATTATTATCATTACTTTCATTTTCAACATTATTATTATCATTATCATCATTATTATCATTGCATTCATTATCAATGTCATTGTTATCATTGTCATCATTATCACAGCTCCAGCTGTGTAGACACAAGCAGGAGTTCGGAAACACCGAATAAACATAATTACATGCAGGAGATTAATACCATCCTCAACGATGAATCATTTAATCAAAGTTTAAGTTTACTTCGCTGGGACGCATCAACAACTTAAAAAGAGAAGAGCTAACTCCCTCATTTCTACAGCCAACACAACAGTCGACCAGAGACGTTTTATGCCTTCCACAAGAGAGAGTATTTACCAGCCTGCATGTATGGCATCTGTGAAAACTCAAAGGCCTAATCACCCCTCACGACCCATAACTTACCAAGTAACTACTCTAACATACAACGCAGCTGATGTAACACCATACATACGTGCCAAATATGCCATGAAATCCGGTGATAAAGTTTTGGAGGTGATTCGTGCCACTCTAGCTTTTCTGGATGTGGGAAACCTGTTCACTAAACTGCTAATGTTCCTGTCACTGAAAGTATTGATACAATTGTATGGCACTGACGTATATAACAAGCAATGATTCCATCTCCCAAGATTTCCCGCTGTAATAACCATTCAGAAGTCAGGAAGGTAAGCTTTACTGCCAAGTCGACGGAGAAGCTACGTCAGTCCCCCCTTAGACCAACATTTAGTTCACATAACATGAGTGAAGTCGAAAAGACACTCCTCGAAAAGAAAGATTTATGCCCTTCCATGTGCTGTGGGTATGAAGAACATACGTATTCGCAGCATCTAAAACGAGCTAAGTGGAAAAGATTCAGTGTTGAATTTCACTTACAAACTCCTATCCAACAGCAAAATCCTTTTGTAGATTTATGATTCAGTCAGAAAATGGCTTATAACCCCAAGTACCTGCAAATATAGAAACACGAACTTGAGGAAGTGCATGATTACTCAACGATAAAGAATAAGCATAATTAAGCCATATGTACGCCGGACATACAAGAATAGCTCATCATGGATGTTTTCCAATTCAGTACCGAAATATCAAAGAGTAGACAATTACTTATTATTAACAGATATTTTGACAAAGATTTTGACCATAAACTTTTCAAACTTCTTAACTAGCCTTGACATTCCCCAGTCACAAATCTAATCGTACAATATATCTGAAGTATTTTACAGAAACCAAAAGTCACAAGTATATAAGGTAGATGAGAGTGTGATGCAAGACATTATTAAGAACAACGTACACTGCAGCAACTCAAATGATATAATTTAGTCTTATTATCTACTACAAGAATCCCTAAGTGTGTAACTGTATACTGAAAATCATTTGACTCAAGACAAAAACCCTTTAAGATACCACCACTTTATTTCACAAATTTGTTTGCACTCACGAAGACCGTGAACTTCTTTCTAATAGCGATATTGGTATGACCACCACTTCTCTCAGCCCTAGACTTAGTTAGCATGCACCTTAAGGAAGGTGCACTCAAAAGTCACATGGAAAGGGATCACAGTAAAACCCTCACATGACAATAGTTGGTGGACATTACGTAAGATCCCCAAACATTGGAGCAGTCTTAATTAATTGCAAATACCTGAAGCAGTTTGAATCAGAGAATTTTCCCCATTACTAAATAACCAGCAAACAGGTCAGGACAGAACCTTGAGTTTAGTTGGTCCCTCCAACCATCAAAGACTACCTTTGTCCCCCTTGTTTTTATACAATGGCGCTATACATGCATTCCACCAGTCTTCAGACACCTTACCATGATCCATGCGTACGAGTAAGTTGAATATCCTAACTAACATAACACCAACACAGTCACCCTTTCTTAAGGAATTCACCTGCAATACCAGCCACTCCAGCCGCCTTGCCATATATCATCTTGCTCAAGACTTTCACCTCCCCTTTTCTTTTCACAAGACCACTTGCTGTGACACTTTAACATCGCATATCATACCGACCCAAACAACCTACATCTACCACCCTATCATCAAACACAATCAACAGCCCTTCGAAGTACTCATTACATCACTCTACACTTCTTTTTCTGCCTGTTACCATTTCTCCCTTTGCTCTCTTTACAGATGATCCCATTTGTCCTCTTATTTTTCTCACACTATCAACTTATTCCCAAGATATGTGTTTTCTTGTTCTCCTTGAAGTTTAGGAAACTTCCCTCTCCCAACTCTCATATCCCCTCTTTTTCAGCTCCTGCACCTTCCTCCTGATCGCCTTCCGTTTTCGCTTTTACGTCTCCCAATCACTCGTACTACCTTCCTGTACGTAACGCCCGTTCTCTTTCCTCATTGAGTACCAAAGTAACTTCGTCATCCCACCACTCACTATACTTTCTCGCCTGCCCGCCTCCCACCTTCCGCATGCCACACACCTCTCTCACGCAAGCCAGCATTACTTCCCTTAATACCTCCTGTTCCTCACCCAGTCCCCTACCTTTGTTTACTCTCTCCTCTTTCTTGCCATTCTTAACTCATTCTCTCCTGGTATGTCTGCATATCAGCCTCTTTTCCAAAATCAACGTCACCACTATCTTCTCAACCATATCATTTCCTCTTTCCCGAAGACATCTACAAATCATCACCCTCGCCTCCAGAAGATAAGGACCAGACATTCCCCAACTGCCTCTCTCAGCACATCTAGTAGGTAATCCAGTAATACACGCATACCATCTTTCCTGCTCCATGTATACGTATGTATGTCTCTATTTTTTGAAGCCAGGTTTTCCCAATCACTAGCCCTTTTTTCAGCAAAAAACTCCACAAGCTGTCCACCATGTCCCATGCCCCGCAATTATGCCCTCAACTACCACATTACCCACTTTCGCATTCAAATCACCCATCACTAATACCCGGTCTCTTGCATCAAAACTGATAACACATTCACTCAACTCCTCCCAAAACACTCGCCTCTCTTCGTCAGACTTGTCATGGCCAGATGGAAAAGCGCAAATTATCGCCCAACTCTCATAATCCACTTTCATCTTTACCCACGTCAGTCTGCGGCTCACTTCTTACGCTCTTTCACACATTCAGACAACTGTTCCTTCAGTAAAAGTGCTAACCCTTTCTTAGCTCTCTCTTTCACACTAACCCCTGATTTTTACCATTAGGACAATCCCAAACCATTCTTCTCCTTTATTCGTGAGCTTTGTTTCACTCAAAGCTATAACATCCAGGTCCCTTTCCCCAAGCACTACCTATCTCTCCCATCTTCTCATCTTGGTTGCATAATAACAAAGTCAGACCCTGTAGCCTGAACCGTCGAGGAGGATGAGCACTCCTCGCTAGGCACCTTCTTCTGTTCCAGTTTTTCGAAACTGAAAAACGAGAAGGGAAGGTTTTCCAGCTCCATTCTCCTGCCCCTTTTAGTCACCTACAAACACTCAGGCAATATTTCTGATGGTTTATTCCCTTGTAGTTAGCATGCTGGATACTCAATATTTCACCAGATGTCATTCTCATTCCACCTACTACTCGTCCATCTTGAAACAGGAGGCCAGGTTGAGAACCTAGTAGATGATATTTGTCTTCAAGAGCCATTCATTCTTGACAATACAATACCCGGCTTCGCGTTCCATGTGTTAGGGCCTACAAAGAGATGAGGAGATCGAGAAACGACACAAGACTACGAAAAGGTGTTGTGGTGAGTCTTCATTCTATACCCCTCAGTGAGGTCTCGGTGAAATTAAAATGTTTTTCTTGTCCAAGAATGGAATTTCAGTACCATTAACACACCTGATCATATTTTTGGACCTCAGCGTTACGACCTTAAGAAGGCTCCTGGGGTACGTAAGAAACCAATGATGTTCTTATAAAATCGACAACTCAGTGGGTTCCAAGCCCACACCTCAGGGTGAGTGTAATCCGCCTTGATACTGAACCCCGTCTTTACCTGCTATTAAAACGTGCTGATAGATGAAGCAAATGGCATCACGACACTAAACTTCAGCTCTAAGGCCGTCACGAGCAACGAGATCTTACCTGGTATGAACAGAGTGAGGAGAAGCACATTTAAGGATTATCAATACATGAAGCTGCATTGCTTCAGAGATTTCGATGAGCAGGAAAACTCCGACGCAAGCTGGATTCCAAAACCAAAACAGAAGACAGAATATACAGTGAGATGGCTGAAGATAAAGGACCTGAGACTCACCTTACATCCCTCGCAGGTGAAGGCCCCGAAGTGGAAGCCCGCGGCCGGCTCCCCACACACCTTGCACAGCTGGTTCATCCTGTAGGCAAAGAGAGGGAAAGGTAACATAAAGTCTTCGTGTCGTAATTCTAATATCTAAATACAGGCTTATCTCTTCTCTCCCTTCCTCATGTCGTCATTACATAAAACAACTTATCTTCTACAAATAACAAAGTATTTTAGTCGGCTTTCCGCGTCTCAAAAGTCTTTAGTGAATTCAGTATGAGACTGACCTTTGGCTGACTCAGGTCGACTCAAGGAATGCGTTACGATTCGTTTGGCGTCCATGATCTGTTTACAGTTCTAACTAACCCAGTTCTGCATCACCCACTCTAGTGAAGGGGAACCAGAATGCAGATCTATTTTTGTGTTAGCTCTAACCTAAAAGTGCCATATAGTCTCTCTCTCTCTCTCTCTCTCTCTCTCTCTCTCTCTCTCTCTCTCTCTCTCTCTCTCTCTCTCATATTTCTTGCCCTTTTATTAATAAGCGCCTCCCTACAGAATGATGAATTGCAAAAAGGGCCTTCAGTGGGGATGTGATGTTGGTGCGTTGGTGAGAATGAAGCGAAAAAAAGTATCTACACTTTTTTTCTCTTGTGTATATGAGAAGGAACAGTAGATTGCGCTGGAATGTCGGTGTAAAACTGTGTCGTCCCCTTTGTATGCCATCATCGATTAGCTCCTTCGCGAGAGACATGGGAGGGTTTGTACAATGGGAAAGGGAGTGTAGGAACACTGAATGCCTAATGAATGATCATCATCTGTGATTAAAACTCTCTCTCTCTCTCTCTCTCTCTCTTTCTCTCTCTCTCTCTCTCTCTCTCTCTCCCCATATGAAACGTGGGTTGCAATTCACAATCAGAAAAGCTGGTTAGTTTTCGGTGTTTACCGTAGCCCAGTCGACCATTTAAAAAGTTTCATGCGTGCTGTATGCGGATGTCTATAGATAGAAAATTCAAAGCAAACATCGTACAAACAGCATGTATGGCAGTGCGTGGCCTGGGGGTAAATACAACGAACTTAAACTTCTCTACCGACTCCCGAGTCTGAGATGTCGAGACCGCAGGCCTACGTGGAGCAAGAGATGGCATATCCGATGGCAAAGCTTCTTCTTCAAGTGTAGCAATAGGAACTAATTAATGAATCACGGTCAGACAGTCACACAGACAGACAGACAGACAAACACACATTCCTTATTATTACTATTTATTGTCTACTACCCCCGTAACCCCTTTCAGAAAATGTCCTACTGTTACCTCTGGACCCTTTTTCCTGAGGCTTCTGCAGTACCAAAGATGCAATACGCTCAGTAACCGGAACAGGATGGACTCCTTTGAAATGAGAATTTTTTTATGAGACTATACTCTGTTCCGTCAACTCACGAAGATATAGCCTCGCCAAATGTAACTTTTGATTCGCTTTGTAACCTCAAACAGGCAGTCTAGAGATACAATATATAT
>JAYMFT010064596.1:0-14786 GCA_038088735.1 Panulirus argus | reverse complement strand
CGAAGCTCTGGAACTCTCTACCTTCTCATGTCTTTTCCAATAACTATGACCTGGCTCATTTCAAGAGACATGTTTTTTAATTTCCCAAAAATTTGTAAATACTTTCCGTCTTTTTCCCCCTTTCTCAATTCTCTCTATATTTAATTAGGGCTTGGCCTTGATGTGGACTTTTGTCCGTGGCTGGAGCCTTCAACATTAAAAAAAAAAAAAAAAGGCATAAGCCACTAAAACATCATAAGATGTACAGAGAACCCTGCATAATGCATCGTATGATGCCCAGATCAGTAAAAGGTTAAATGACATTTAACATAGTACTGTAATACCAAAATTTACTTAATTCATATATTGATTCAATAGATTAACCACCATAATCATACTTCTCATTATTATTGAACAACTCATTGTTTACAGGAGGAACAATGACAACCATGGGGAGAGTGGCCCATGAGGTGAGGGAAATGTACCTAAGCAAGTTCAAGAAGATGAGCCCTTATACTTGCAATGCTATGTCTCCTAGAGTTCTTCTTCTCAGGCTGAACCCAAAGGTCATAGAAAAATACACCAGCCAACACAAAGGGTTTGTTTTTATATTCATAGTGTGATTTTCTCATTAAATTTAGGATAATGACTGACAATTTTATGATGCCCATTTTCATTTCTTTTGTTTTGGATGTTTCATAGAGCCTTACCACTAATTATTGCAGGTAAAAGATTGATAGGTTGTGTTTTCAGAATACATTAAATCTGTTATGACTTTATCACTAGGGGGTATATGGTTTTGAGGATTGAGAGGATTTTGTTTCTGAGGAGATTGTTGGTGTAGTAGCAATAGGTGAATCTGGGTGTCAGTATCGTGGTGTGGCTAACTTTATTATTTTAGCATGTAGGTATTAGTTGATAAATGAGTATGGTTGTCAGTTTAGTGGTATGGATATGTGTTGGTATTAATGTAGTACTGTGGACTAGTGTGGGTTTTGATGCAGTTGGGTAGACAAACAAATGGAAGTGTGCTTTGTTGAGGTTGAGGGGAGCTGTTGCTGAGTCAACCATGCTGTTAAATGGGACACATCACAAGTCCTTGGTCATTCCATTTTAGCATTCACAATGGATTTAAAGCACCTCATATGGGAAAAAAAGATGGCCACATTAAGAAAAAGTACTGACACTCTGTGAAAGTTTTTGTTACTGTAACATTTCCAGAGTTTATATAGCCATGCAGTGCTCTTGACTGTTCAAATGCCTTCAGTTTGAATCTGTCCTGATAGTGTGTGTGTGTGTGTGTGTGGTGTGTGTGTGTGTGTGTGTGTGTGTGTGTGTGTGTGTGTGTGTGTGTGTTTTTAAAGGCTCCAGTCACGGACAAAAGTCCACATCAATTCCATTATGAGGGGGGGAAGGAAAAAGAATGGACAAGGGAAAGTATTTATAAATTTTGGAGGAAGTGAAAACATGTCTTTTAAAATATGCCAGGTCATAGTTATTGGGAAAGACATGAGAAGGAAGAAAGTCCCAAAGCTTCAAGGTGTAGTGAAAGAAACAGTTATCAACACGACCTACCCTTAAGTTGCCGATGACCACACAGTAACCATGTGATGCAGCAGCTTGCAGAGTATTATGTGGTCTAGCTAGTGGTGGAGGCAGAGAAGCAGCCAACTCCTGGGGCAAAAACCAAAGTAATACCTGTAGAAGAGGATTGCCATTGAAATACATACATTTATGGGAGTGTGACAGGTGAAACAACTAGAGGTGAGATTGTGTATATACAGCAAGATGGACTAGAGGTGAAAAACAGGTCCAGAATATTATGAATCTGAGGTTGAAATATTGTTTCAGATTCATAAAGGCTTGATATTAAGTATTAGAATGATAAGAATTTTCAAGAGTTTTGTGATAATTCACTTATTTATTACTTAGCTATTTATTTATTTCCTGGTACACCTCAGTATAAGGACTATTTTACACATTAAATACAAATCTAGGATTGAAATAATGTTTGAGATTCATTAAGGCTTGTAATTAGGTAATAGAATAATAAGATTTTTCAAAGATTTTGTGATAATTCGCTTCTTATTTATTATTGGCTCTCTATCGGTAAGGGAAAGCATTTTCAGCCTTTTTTTGTGATTATTTCAAGTATAGAAGAGTTTCATTGTGGTATATTTCAATTTTCAAACGAAGTTTTTTTGGGTAAAAAATACCATGAACTATTACCTGCAATTTTTGGTATTTTTCTCAGGGAAATAGATTTCGTTGTACACCTCAGCATATGGACTATTTTACACACTGAACATGAATCTGAGGTTGAAATATTGTTTAAGATTTATTAAGGCTTGTAAATAAGTATTCGAATAATAAGATTTTTCAAAGATTTTGTGATAACTCGTGTCGTATTTATTGGATTTCTATCATTAAGGGGAAGCACTTTGATTTTTTTTATTATTATTATTTCAAGATAGAAGAGTTTCATTGTGGTGTATTTCAGTTTTCAGACAAAAATTTTTTTGGGGTAAAAAAAATACCCTGAACTATTACCTGCAATTTTTGGTATTTTTCTCAGGCAAATAGATTTCTTTGTACACCTCAGTATAAGAACTATTTTACACACTGAATGTGAATCTAGGTTTGAAATATTGTTTAAGATTCATTAAGGCTTATAAGTAAGTATTAGAATAATAAGATTTTTCAAAGATTTTATGGTATTTGGCTTATTATTTATTGGGTATCTGTTGGTGAGGGAAAGCAGTTTGAGACATTTTCTGTGATTATTTCAAGTATAGATGAGTTTCATTGTGGTATATTTCAATTTTCAGACAAAATGTTTTTTGAGGTAAAGAGTACCCTGAACTATTACCTGCAGTTTTTGATATTTTTTTCAGAAAAATAAATTTCCTTTTACACCTAAGTATAAGAACTATTTTACTCACTGAATACAAATTTGGGGTTGAAATATTGTTTAAGATTCATTAAGGCCTATAATTAGGTATTACAATGATAAGATTTTTCAAAGATTTTGTAATAATTTGCTTCATATTTATTGGATGTAAATTGGTAAGTGAAAGCATGTTGAGACTTTTTCTGTGATTATTTCAAGTATAGAAGAGGTTTCATTGTGATATTGAAATATATTTCAATTTTTAAAAAAAAAAATTTCGGGGTAAAAAATATCCTGAACTATTACCTGCAATTTTTGGTATTTTTCTCAGGAAAATAGATTTGTGTGTACACCTTAGTATAATTACTATTTTACACTGAATATGAGTCTGTGGTTGAAATATTGTTTAAGATTCGTTACAGTTTATAATTAACTTTTAGAATGATAAGATTTTTCAAAGATTTTGTGGCAATTCACTTCGTATTTTCCAGATATCTATCAGTAAGGGAAAGCATTTTAAGACTTTTTCTGTGATTATTTCAAGTATAGAAGAGTTTCATTGTAATATATTTCAATTTTCAAACAGAAAGTTTTTTGGGGTAAAAAATACCCTAAACTATGGCCTGCAATTTTTGGTATTTTTCTTAGGAAAGTAAATTTGCTTGTAAACCTCAGTATAAGGACTATTTTACACACTGAATACGAATCTGGGGTTGATATATTATTTAAGATTCATTAAGGCTTGTAATTATGTATATTTATATTAGGAAATGCTCAGCAAGCACCTCCTTAACATTGCTTTGAGGATACATGATGGGTGTAGAGATGTGTTAAAGATGAGAACAGTTAACATGCATATTTCTTATTGCCTGTGCAAGCAAAGCTTCATGTTTTTAACCATTCTTCTCTTAACAGGAAGAGTGATCCATATTTCAGTGATGAAGAAGACTGGGCATTAGCATCCACTGATGACTGGGCAAATGATGACCAGGATTGGAACATGACCTTGTTAGAACCAATTGTTCAAATATCTGATGAGAGCAGCTCAAGAGATGTAAGCAAACGAAATCATGGAGGTATAGTCTCTCCCAAAAAGAAGGGAAGGCATTTGCCTTTAGTTCCTGATATTGACAGGAGAAAGAGTCCAATAGATGACATCCCAATAAAGCAAGAAAGCCCAGAGCCCATGGTAGAGATTCCACCAGATGTCTCAGAAGGTATTCTTCCCTCTAGTAACCCATATGCTCCAACTTTACCCATGTTTCAAGTCCCTTCAGCTATTTTACCAGTGTACATGGCTCAGCCTCCACCAGCACATCCCAATCCTAGCTTCTCTCAATCTCCATCAGCTCCAGTACTTCCCAATCCCAGCTTCTCTCAGCATCCATCAGCACCAGTACATACCAGTCATAGCTTCCCTCTTAGTAATAATGAGGATCCGTTTACAAGCTCAAATCACCAGACCAGTAGCACCAGAACCCAGAAATCCCCAGAGCAGGCTGGTAAGGAAACCTTTTATGATAAAGATAATATAGAGGCTAATATCAAGCAAGAATTGCCAGAAGAAGTAATAGTAATGCCATTTGAGAGTGATCTTCATAGTGATGAGCCTATGGCAATGCCAGTTGAAGTAGTTTGTGCTTCACCTTTGCCAACAGTGGGAGATTTTAGTACAAGTGAAGATAATAGTGTACAAGAATACCCAAATGGTAAGTCATCTGAAGTGTTTGATGATCGTTTGGTTAGTACATGCCATAGAAGCCTTAAAGAATTAACACGGCTATTGCTAGAATTGAATAACAAGAATCTTATGTGTGATGAAAAGATACAAAAACTTAAGGAAGAATATGATAAAAAAGTAGCAGTTATTGAAACTGAAAAGAAAGCTAATGAGAAAGAGATTGACAGAGTCTTGTCTCTTATTCAGAACTGGAAAGAGGGACCGAAAGGAGATGCATCATTGTCATCTTAATGCAGCACAAAATCATACACACCAACTGTGTAAGAGTTAGATTTTGTATTTTCAAAATCTAAATGCTTTTTGATGGTGATGAAGAGTATTTCAATGCAGTAATATGCATTGTTCTTGTTTTTGGGACTCTACTTCTTGCTTCACAGGAGATAAACTGTTTTATGTACAAAAGCAGCATCCTGTGTTCTAAGAGTTTTGTCATCTTGAGCAGGTTTGCCCTCTGGAGTTACAAGTATTTGGTGTGTGCAGTCTCATCTAAGATTATCACCAAAACTGCATGATGATATAGCATCTGTCTTTTTACCCCAATTCAGAAATAGATGTGATGAAGAGATTCTAAAAACAACAGTGTTCAGTACCTGGCTTTCCTATTCATAACTTTTAAGAAATTTTCTATATATAAAACATATATTTTAAAGGCAGAAACTTTCATCAAAGACAGATTTATAGGGCATATTGTATTGCAATGTTTTGTCATTTCACCACTTAGTGTCGTAGCTATATCTGCTGTATTACACCACAGTTTATCGTAGAACCCATCAGCTGGTGGAGGTTTTATGCAAAAGAAAAAACACTTATTACCTATTTTTTTAAAATTTTGTTTGTGCTGACCTGTTTCTGATAATAATATAGTCATCTGTTGTGGACACTACCTCGCTCATGTGGGAAATAGCGAACTTATATGAGAGAAGATAATTTAGTTTTTGAACATGCTGCCATTAGTCATCCATGTTTAAGCAGTGGATGTTTGGTCTTGGACTCCCAATGAGTTGAAAGTAGAGGATATTGTAGGGCAACTTGTTGATGTTTAATTCCAGCTTTACAGATTTGCAAAGCTAGTGGACCTCAGGTATCTAACAACATCTACTGGTTCTACCCAGAAAAGCCATTGTTGAGGAAAAGTTGAAAACCTTCCAGTGTTAATAGAAGGTTACTAAGGGTGTTGTTTGTGTTTGGTGGAATGGCAGTCTAGGGAGAATGGGTTAGTTGACTGAGAGTTGATGTGGGGCAAGAGATATTATTTATTGGTGTGTCCCTTTCTTGTGTTTACTTGAAAGATAATTACTATTTCAGAACCAGTCACATGATAGGATATTGAGCATATCTGTTGCACTGGCACAGTTTTTGTATTGGGAGTGTATAGGCTTTAGAATTTGATATCTTAATACAGTAATCACTCGATTTAACAGACTGGGCAAATAATAATACATTAATTTATAATGAATGAAAAAATTAAGAAAAAGTAAAAAATCTCCAACGCCGCACCAAGTGCATTTCATATTGCACTTGTTTTTGATAGCGTGGGGTATATACATGCTTTGTTTCGGTCTCAGTCTGCCTCAAGCTGTCGTGCGGTCAGGTTGTATATAGAGAATTGTAACTTTATTTATCAAATAATTTTGCAGTCCTTACAACTCAAAATGGCATCAAGCGATAAAAGAGTTAAAAGAAAGTGTGTGAACTGTATATTGGATTACTGTATTTTGTATATTGTGTTAAAAAATGGTTACATTCGATTTTTAAAAAATGGTTACATTCGATTTAACAGACTTTCATCATTAACGGACACCCCTTCCCCCCTATTAGTCTGTGAAATCGAGGGATTACTGCATTGACAAAATAAATTGTGAATGTTAAGCTGAGTAGATGTTAACTTTAGCTAACTCTGTGGCTAATTATAGTAATTGTCGGTGGAAGACAAGTTATGATGAGCAATGAATTTGGTATAGAAAGCATATTTTGTATGAAACACGTTGATTTTAAGACATGTTATAATCTACAGTGAATCTGGCATAAAAAGCAAATTTTACATGGACCACATTGATTTTAGTAGACATGTTAGGAAGAGCATCAAATATGGTGTTGAAAGCAGATTTTGTATGAGCCACATTTAGTAAGTTAGACATGTTATGACCCAGTGAATATGGTTATGGAAGAAGATTTTTTATGGAACGCAATATCTCTGACACCTGTTCCAACTTGAACTTCCTCAGAGGGGTGGCCACGGCAACAGAGTCTCCATAACTAAAGAACTCCTGTGCTGCTTCTTAGCCTTTAGTGCCTCACCCTTAAGAGGCCACTGGTAGAGGGCAATTCTAGCATAGGGTTTGCAGAGGCTTCTATCTAATGTTCCTAATGACTACTTCTGTCTAATGCTCCTACATACTACTTCTACCTAATGTTTCTACCTATTGCTCTTACCTAAATATTCCTACCTAGAACTTCTATCCACTGCTCTTACCATTTTGGCAAAAGGCAGGGCTAGCACATTGATTATAATAAGTAAGTTATGACAAGCAGTGCATGTGGTACAGAATGCAGATTTTTTATGAGCCACATTGATTGAAACAACACAAAGGATGTAGCTATTTTTGCTACGGAGACCTATAGAAAATGTTTCATTGATTTATTTGGCTACTTTCAAAATTTTGACAATACATCCTGTAATTATGATCTTGGTTGTTTTAGTGATTAAGGTATTATGCATTATTAGTAGAAATGCAGTACCTTGGCATCTAGACACAGTAACATCATAACTCAGAATGAAAGAGCATTATTTTCTTATTGGAATGTTAACATGCCAGTGATATGAAATGGTATTGTTTCTAAGTTATTTTATGAAAACTAATTTATTGAGCAAAAGATCCTTGAAGTTAACCATTTTAGCTATTCTTATTGATGTATTCAGCATATTTATGTATGTATTTCACTTGTACTACTGTGTACTACTGTTGTATTTTAATGTTAGCTTTTGTATTTAGTAATATAGGAATGTTTTTTGTTACTAAGAAACATTTTGCACCCTGATGAGTTAGGAAGAAGGAAACTAACAGCTTGCAAGCAGAAAATTTTTTTCAGCACTAGTGATCTTACAAATACAGATGGTTAGTATTGTTTGTTAAGATGTGTAATGCCATATGTGAAAATGTTTGGTAAGATGTGTAATGCCATTTGTGAAAATAATGGGTACTTTATGTAAAACAGTCGGTATTAAACATAACATATGTGGTATCATCATTGCCTAACTTCCTGTGACAGTGAACCATGTCTTGTGCATTATGGGAGATGTGATCTTGAACACATTTTCATCATCATAAAGACTGTATGAAAGTTTCAGAATATTTTGTGATATCAATAAGATATAAGTAAAGCACATGGGTTACACCAAAACTGGATTGCATGTGTTTCATTTTTCAAAATTCAGAGTTTAATGGCTCTAGAACAAAGGAAGAGGCTAAATTGATATTAGTATTTGAGAAGTATGTTAATTTTTTCTTAATTTTTGAAAAAAAAAATTGACTTAAACATTTCATGTTAAAAGTAAATATGTTTTGGGATCTGTTTGGTCTCAGATGTTTAGATAGTGGTGTGATACAGTATTTGTTAGGGAGAGATTACATGGATTGATGTTTGAGTCTGATCAGAAAGTATATAATTCATGACAAATTGTAACATTGTGTGCATATGTAAGTTAAAAGCAATATACTTTCAAATTTCTGCAGTATTTCAGGTGCCACAAGATTTGAACTAGGTTTATAATAACTTGATTTGAAGGTGTTTGTTTGTCATTATGTATGATCATATGTTATTTTAATGAGGCCTATTGTTTCTGTGTCTACATCACCACCTTTACTTACCGCCTATGCAGGAAGTAAGAAGTAGGGTTTTGGTTACCTTTAGTTATGTTCAGTGAAGAATGTGTAGGGGTAGCATTGGTGGAATAGGTCACTCACTATATATCCAATCATCATCACAATGTTAGCCTTCTTTCCCAGGTAGTGTAATGCACATTATCCATGAAATAAGCAGATGTATTTATCATTGTGGAATTCCCTTACTATAATTGTAAAAGTAAGTTCATGCAGAAGCATGGTGCATTCATAATTGTTTGTAATATCTGGTATTAGAATTTTGAAAGACTGTCACTTAACAAAGCTATATGATGCACTACTTATAAATAGTCAAAACTTTTACTCATGACTTGTAGTTATGACTGATGCAGGACAGATGGTTTTGAAATAGGTTGGAACAGACAGTTTTATGACATAGGACAGTTGAATATTCTAAAATGTGATTCGTGTTAGTTGAGTATTCATAGCTGTAACATAAAGTAGTACAGATTTTTGTTTGACATGTTTTGATGTGTAACAAAGTGTGGTATGGAAGTTTAGGCTGTAAGAAAAGATTAACTTGTCCAGATTATGTCAGATTGTACATTTACCTAAGGCTTAAGTAGATTTCAGCTCAAGATTGGGAGTTAGGTTGTTAACTTCTTGTTTGCGTGCTGTCATATGCATGCATGCACGGGTATACACACATACACAGTGAAAATTTTCCAAGAGATGTAGGGATAGAACAACTAGAAGACACCACATAGAATTAAGCAAAAACAACCAGCTAAAAAAAGATGTAAGGGAGCCCTTTTACAATGTAAGAGTAATCACGTACCCTTTGAAAAGCAAACATTACAGAATTACTAATTACACAAAACACATCACATAGAACAATCAGTAGCTGCTTAACAACCATAGATATTCAACACCTACTCAACAAAACAAATGTATTTCCAATAGAATACCACCTCAACATGTTCAGCATTCAGATCTCAGCAGAAGCCCTGACCCTCTCTCATCAGAGCCACTTTATAACCAGGAGTAAATAAAAGAGCTCACCCCAGCCTAACTTTTGAGTCACCTGTAATCTCACATCCTCCCAATTTTGGCAGCCACCACACTGACAAAACACGTTAACACTGAAATAGCCTGGCAAACATTGAACAACCTTCTTAACCTAAGCTTTTATTCCTTTCCACCAGACACGCCTGTCTTAAAGTACACTTCTCAGACAACCACAAATCACATATTCTTATTTGTGTTGTGGAAGCCACCCTCTCTTCAGCATTACAGACATCAGTTCAACCTTTATTCCCTTGATGTTTTGTCTACACTGAAGACTGAACACGTACTCCACAACAGCTGTGCATGTACCCTGCCCAAACACACATCACCAGACAAACATCTATGGTAGCCCATAGAAAGGGTCTAGAGGTTGAAAGGTTCAAGGTACAGTAAACTATTTTTCTCATGTGGTTCTTGCCTTTTTTATTTGAACTATGTTAAATTCATAGTTAACCTAACATGAAAAAACAGCTGGAAAACAATTCCCTATGGTTATTTTAGATTTCAATTTTCCAGAGAATTGCCATCAACCAGCAAGCATCAAGTCGTACAGCTTGATCAATTGAGACTGATGCTCTTGATGTACTTTATTGTTGAAACATTTTCTGTCACTTCTTTAGATAACCAGGCTTTTCTCTAAAGATCTTTAAAATCTGCTTTAATATACACTCTGATATCTCAGATCCAGTGGTCCAAAATTTAGCAACTTCCAAAATCTGGCACTTGCAAGGGTAATTAAATTCAGTGAAAACCCCCTACTCTTCAACTTTTGTATAATCACATGTACTATGTTGTAGTCTACATAGTAGAAAAGTTAATGAAAGAAAAACCTGATTACATGAAACAGGGACTTAAGAAGTCATCTATACCCTATATGCATTTAGGTACAGAAACTTAACCTCCTCACTAAGTCCCTTGCCTGAATGCTCCTGAACTTAGGTTGAGTTTCAGTGATCCTTCAAGCGCATCCTTACTGTTTACTCGCCTTCATCCTCTACAAGGCCAGATATCACCTCCAGTACCTCATCGAAGCAGTCATCTACTGCAGCCTTGGTGTACATGTACATTTTGGGATTGGAGAAAGTGAAGAATTTATTGAAATACCAGTACAATGAATAATCATATTTGTAATGGATTTTAAACTTCAGGATTTACTATTTTGGCAAAGATAACAGCACCATGTGCTGTGATTCTGCAGTGATAGATTTTCAAATTCCAGGAAATTCCAAAGTCTCTATTGGGTGACATAACTATGGTGGCAGACTAGAGAGAGAAACTAGTGGTTAGTGACCGAGTCTGGAAAATTGTAAATGAAGAAAGCTTCAAGGTAACTGAAGGAAAAGGTTAAAGGTAAAGTAATAAGGTGCTGCAGGGTGAGTAGGGTGAAATGATTAGTTGATAAAGTTTAAATGGGGAGGACCTGGAGGAAGTGGAGTACTGTACTTTAAATACATGGAAGTGGAAATAACAGCAGATGGAACCAAGAGGGCTAAAGTGAGCCACCTGATGTAATTAGGAAATAAGGCCCATGGCACGTAAACATGCTAGAGATTGTATGGAAGGAAAATTCAGTGTCCCATAAGGCAAAGATGAGTATATTTGAAGATAGTAGTCTCAGCATTGTTGTATTAATACAAATCATGGACTTTAAATGCAAAGTAAAGGAAGAGGATGGGTGTGCTGAAGGTTGATTGGGTTAGAAATAACAGAAAGAGATGTGTCAGAGAGCCGAGTATCACTGAAAGGGGTTGACCAGAATGTGCTGAAATGGTTTTGGCATGTGGGGAAAATGAGTGAAGAGGGACTGACAGAGGGAATGTGTGTGTTGGAAATAGAGGGGCTAGATGGAAGGGGAGACCAAGGAGATAAAGGGAATGGAGTTATTTAGGCTTAGGGGCATTAGGACCTGAGCATTCAGGAAGGTGAGAGGCATGCATTAGGAAGAAAGGATTTGGGTGCCTTGGTATTGAGGGGGAATACCGTGGTGTTAGTGGGCTGAACTGAGGCATATCAAAGCAGTCAAATTAAATCATGGAGTAGTCTGTAGGGCTTGGCTGTGGATGGTAGAAGTTAGTTTCTGTACATTGTATTTGACGGATTGAGACTGGATGTGTGCAGTGAGACCTATTCCAGATTCTACCTCTCAAACACAGGAAAGGAAATCATGATTAAGAATAGAAGAAATTCAGCTGTAGACTCACTGAGTGATCTGCAGCACTTATAATCTGCAGTTTAAGGTGGTCTGGTTAAGGTTACACAACTGTCAATCTCTGGCTAATTCTCATGTTTTCTTGATATTTACAGAGATTCATTTCATCTTACACTTTGAAATTCACTGGAAATCATTTTTATTACTGAATATATTGAAAGAAGTTTTGAATTATTTGTTGAGTTTTAAAGACTTGTTTGATACACTTTAATCCAAGCTAGGTTTGTAATTATTGTAAACCAGTTACACAACTGCTTTCTGGTGAAGTGTATGCTTCTTACATGGTATGTAAACTCATTATGTTACTTCCCTTGGTCGTCATGAAAACCCTTCAGTCCATCTACTTAGATGATAGTTCGCACAGATTGCATGGGTTTTAATCCCGTAAGGTAATTTTTAGTAGACTTTTTTCCCCCATTTGAATGTGTCTTTGTAATGCCTAGTTCAGTTACTTTGAAGAATATTGTTTTTATGATCATAGAATTAGAATGGTTCTGGACAAATGTGTGTATTGAATTATATCCTTTTATACAAAAAGTATTTTAGAATGGTTTGGTCTAGTTAACATAATTTTCTTGGAAATGAAAGCAAAGAATATTCTCACTGCTACTTGATAAACTTATTTATGCCTATGATTGGCTAGTGAAAAGGGTCTTTTGTAGTTCAGTAGAAGGTATAAGAAGGAATGGTTGACCACAGATGAGATGAGTAAATTTAGTGAGAGAATGTATTAATACAAGGATGATTTGGATGATGTTAGAGGAGTGATTGGGAGCAGATGCAGTGATTAAAGCATTTTGAGAATGGAAGAATTATAAATGGAGACTTTGGTCTCAATTGGTGAATCAGCAAGTGTTTAAAGTGAAAAATTATGAAGCAATTTTTTTTATAGGTGTAGAAGACCATGTTTCACTTTAGCACACTGGCTATGAATTGAAGATGTATGTAAGTGATGTTGCAGAGGCTGTATGTACCTGATCCACCTCACTAAACTGGGGATGGAGTGATGATAATAGATGGTTAGATAAATAAATGTATATAAAAAAAAAACTTGAAATTCATATGGTTGAGACTGTATATGGAAGCAATGGAGTCATGTCCACCACCCATTAGCTATTGCTTGCCATTTTGATAACTAGTTTCTTTAATGTATTTGTCCAGTGCAAAATATTACTTCTAATGAATAATGGACATATACAACAGTAGCTGTAGGTCCTCTGAGCTCTTTGGATGAATTCAGTAATTCACTTTCAATGACTGTTTGGTGGTGTTCAAGAACCATGGAAGGTGTTAAGTTCAAGTGGTAGGTCCAGGGTTTCAGTTTCAGGTTGACTGAACCCTTGGGCTTCTTGAGAGTGTTTTGAAAATATACTCAAAAGGTCAGTTAGTGATTATTGTACAGTGAGCTTAGTTTTTTTTATAAAAATCATTGTTAAATGTCCATTGGATCCTAGTTTTTCAAAAGGTTCCTTGGTGATAGTTATCATAAACCACAAGGTGTGACTACTCACTTTCTCTGTATTGTCTTATGTAAGCTTCCGTGAGGGATGCAAATGCTGCAATAGCCTCAGGCAGTAGAATACTTCATCAAGGAAGTGTACAGTCTTCAAAGAAAAGTTTTTCCAACACATATTAACGAAGAAGTCTTAAGAGAGTTGCCTTTGTAAAACTTTTGGGTAATCCGTATTATATGAAGCTTTGATTGCAATTCGTAAGATAATCTTGTAAGAACTTTTGGTAATCTGTATTTTAGAAAGCAATGATTAGAATTCATATGATCATCTCCTGTGTTAAAACTTTTGAGTAATCTTTATTTTAGAAAACCATGATTAGCAATGATAAGATGGTCTCCTTTCTTAAAAGCTGGATAATATTCATTTTGTAGAGCCATGTTTCATATCCATAAGGTTTGCCTGCTTGTTAATTCATTTTGTAAAGCCATTATCAAAATTCATAAAATTTTCTCTCATTAAATCTTAGCAAGCCATAATCAAGAGGAGGATGACATTATTACCTATAGTGCTTTTCTACAGACTGTGTATATTTACTTTATGCAAGCACTTAGTGCTTTATGTTAACCTTGTTTTGTCAGTAAATAGGATAGATTTCACATCTTGTGGGCTGGCATGATTGAACCATATTCAAGACAATGAATACTCTATTTTGTTTCTAGACTCTTAAACTTTGAAAATTGTTTAAATATTTATTTTACAACCATGTTATGTGAATGAAAAAACAATGTCAGTGTCTTGATATCAGAATGTTTTCTTTGCATGCTATTTATTTATATATACTTTTCATGTACACTGATGAGAACAAGAGTCAGAAAAATTTAATAAATCTTTTTCATATAATGGGTCGTTTTGATAGCCTAGAACATTGCTTAAAATGCTGTCTGTTAGTAAGTCTGTCCCAAGAAGAATGGGGTAGACATTTGCTGTTTTGTATGCATGCTTTTGGGATACCTAGTTTTGCCAAATTAATCCCCACAAAAGTTGTATATCTATATGTTCATGATTCACATCTTACAAATGAGAATGAAGTTAAGGATAAAAGCATAGTTTACTGTGTGATGCTCTTTCTTAGTCATTTACAAGAATCATACACTGCCTGGGATATCATGAAATTTGGATTTTTTGAACTTTGATGTACAGATAGTCTTGAGGAAAATATACTTTTAAACTATGCCTTGAAGCCCTGGAACTTTCTGCTTTTACATATATCCATTTTTCTCTTACTGTATTGTAAGTTGAGGCACACATAGCTTCCAAACACCATATCTGATAAATCTTGCACCACTACTTGCGTGTTCATACTCTGGTATGCATCATCCTTGACCTCTGCTCATTCAAAACAAATTCAAGTACTTTTTCAGTCTCCTATCAGCAACCAGTTTCTAATTTTTTTTTAATTTGCTCAATTATATTCTTTTTTTTGCTTGTCCGCTTAAGCTTTATTTATCACAGCTTCACTCTCCACATCCTATTGCATATATATATATATATATATATATATATATATATATATATATATATATATATATATATATATATATAT
>JAYMFT010064585.1:3947-14787 GCA_038088735.1 Panulirus argus | reverse complement strand
TGTGTGTGTGTGTGTGTGTGTGAACTACAAAAGCTGCAAAAAATATTCCGAAATTGTTACTGTGGCGTGAGTGCAGGCAGCTCACAACCAGCAAGATGAACCTCGAGATGAAAGTGATGCACAGTTTCCGAGCTTTGGATGGAAATGGTAATTACGGACTGCAAAAGAATCACGTCCTTGACCTCAGGTCGTCTGGGGGGTGGGGGGGTGAGGGGGTGTGAGTTAGCAAGGCTCCGTTAGCATGTTGAATGAGTGATTCCGGTCTGGATTAAAGTGCGTGGGAAACGAGTGACATGAATGAGGTATGCATGAAGTGTGAATTGAGGGATCTGGTGAGTGTGTGGTGTGGGTGTGGTGCGTCTGAATGAGAGAAAATGAAGGAAAAAACATAACTGGAAGGAGAAAGATGATAAGAGGGTTGTTCTGATGAGGGGTAAGATGAGTGAAAAGGGAAGAGTGAAGGAAGGGTGTAGAAAGGGCAAGAGTAAAGGGAAGGAATGGAGAAAGGGTGAGTGACGGAAGGGGCTAGGGAGACGGGGTTAGAGGTGGTACGCAAGTGCTATCAAGCAATCATCGTAAGAGGTACAATGAAAACAGTGTGAACTAAAGACAGGATGAATGTACCGAATACACTTCTGAACGGAGACACAGGCGTTACAAGGGAAAATTATAATCCGAGGGGATCGCTTTTATGATCAAGCGTACCTGATGTCTGTAAATAGGGAACCGTAAGGCATTATATAGATAACTCTGGTAGAGGAGTAAGATTTAAAAACAAAAGGGAGTGAAGGCGGTTAACGTCACCTAAAAACGATACAGTGTTGATGGACAGAGCAGAAGGGAATCTGGATGACTGTCTAAGACTTAGTAGAAAAGGGAAAACTGAGAGAAGCAAGGTTAAGTGCCTGATGTGGGAGTTACAGAGTGAGAGATATGATCAGATAGTGAAAGTTTGGAGAGGGATCAGGATGAAATATGAGAATGAAGTCCAATGAAGATGGAGAACATTAAGGTAATGCGTCGGAGGACTGAGACGTAACAGGAGGCTGCTAGACCCACGAAGAGAAAACGAAAAGTACTGACGGGGACAACCTGTCTGAGTGAACTGTTCATCCTCTGCCAAACAGGTATGAACATAAGGGAGGATATAATGGGACAAATGGACAAAATAAGTTACCTGGAGATGAGATGGAGCTGATGAGATTAGGTTGTTGAGTGAGACTGACAACTGAATACAACTGATTTCAAACAACGGCAGCAAACTGGATCCTAACGAGGCTGCCTGTGATGGTGGAGGAGATTAGAACGTCAGTGATTAATGTGGTAGGAGTAGAAAGACTCACAGATTTTTCAGCGAGGAAGACCTGTACACTTATCGTACAGCTAATGATATGCAAATGATGTTAGTTGAGGATTTGAAGCAAAATATTTTCAAGTCTGTGTTTAAACGTATTCATGGTACTGCTTTCAACCACTCTTATTGATTGATTGTTCCATATGCTAACAGTTCTGTTGAAGAAAAAGTACTTCGCTTCAATTAGGGTAAAATGTTTCCCCACGTGTTTGTATCCACTACTACGGGTGATATCATATGAATCTATCTTTAAGTAGCTCGTGAGATCGAGATTATCGAAACCTTTAATGATTTTGAATACTTGTATCAGATTACCTCTTAAACTTTTCTTTTCTAAGCTAAATCTATTAAATTCTTTTATTCGTTTCTCATATGGTTTGTTTCTCATTTGGGGAATCATCTTGGTAGCTCGAAACTTTTCTTTTCAAAGCTAAATCTATTAAATTCTTTTATTCGTTTCTCATATGATTTGTTTCTCATTTGGGGAATCATCTTGGTAGCTCGCCACTGTACTCTCTCCATTCTGTCTATGTCTCTCTTTAAGTGGGCTGACCAAAACTAGACACAAAATACTAGATCACACGCACCATTGTGACTTCTTGCAACAATATTCCAGACAGGGACGCAAAGGTGGGTTGCAAAGATTGAGAATTATTTTCTGAGACTAAATTCCAAAACCCTATCTATGAATCCAAGAATTTTGTTCGCCTATTTTATTGCTTCTGTGCACTGTTTACTTGGCTTTAGGTCACCAGGGATTATTACATCCAAATCCTTTTCTTTGGTTATCTTTTGCATCTCAACAGAATTCGTATCATTGTTTGCTTTATCATTTTGACCACCGATATGTGAAACTTTGTACTTATCGACATCAGAAGTTCATTTGGAACTTAACAGCAGACGTTCAGTTTGTGTTGTAGATCTATTTTCCAATTTAGTATTGTCCATGAATTTAGATATCCTACAATGCAATCTGTTATCAATGTCATTAACATAAATGAGAAAGAGAATTGGTCCCAAGATTTATTCCTGTGGCATTCCACTTATTACGCCTGACAATTCAGAGGCTTGACCATTAATCACCACTCACTGTTTACGGCCAGTCAGCTAATTTCCTAACCAATGAAGTACAACTCCATCTATACCATGTGACTTATCTTTAGCTAGTAATCTTTTATATGGAGCTTTATCGAATGCTCTTTGAAAATCTGAACAGATTACATCAAATGCTTTACTGTCATGCGCGATTTCGTCGAAGACCGTGCTCAGACTATTTCTTTAAGAGGTGATCCTCTATGCGGTTTACAGTCTTATCCCGAACGATGGTTTCCGCTAGTTTACCAACAACAGACGTTAAATTAACTGAGCGATAAAGTCATGGCAGTGATTTACTATCTACTTTGAATATGGGCGTTACACTAGTCAACTTCCATTCTTATGAAAAATTTCCCGTAGCGAGCGACTTATTGAAGAGCATTCAAGAGCTTAACTATCTCATTTTTCGCCTCTTTATGTCCTCAGTAAAACTTATTTGGGCCTGCCATTTTGTTTACTCTCATTCCATTCAGCACTGGTGGCGTATCTACGTCTTTTATTTCTGTACGTTGCTACGCGTTTTCCCCTCTTGGCAATGGAGTTATAAATACAGATGCAAAAAAATCGTTTAACATCTTTTTCAAGTCTTCATTTTCTGGAATTAGTGGCCCAACTGATTGGGAAATGACTCTCTTACTTCTAACTTAACTATAAAACATTTTAGGGTTTCTTTTGCTATTTTCAGCAACATTCACTTCATACTGACGTTTGCTTATACGTGTAAGTCTCTTAGTGTCTCTACACAGGTTTACGTAATTTACTCCGTCAAGCTGGTTACTTGTCTCTATAAGATTTTTATGTTCTTCTTTCCTTGACAGGAAGCACTTCTTTATGTTGCTGCTCCACCACTTCGGCTTTGTTTTGAAACAAGAGCGTCCTTTACGTTGTGGAACATACATACGTTCCCTCCACTCCTTTGAAAGTGTTACTGAAACTCTTCCAAGGTACATCCATAAGTTTTTCATTAACGATATCATCCCAGGTTTGCCTGTCAAGAGCAGTGCGAAGACCACTGAAGTTTGCACGTCTAAAATTTGTTAATTATTCGCGACTTTCGTGTTGAACAGCATTATAGGCCATGTTGAAATTTGGTGATCGCTTTTACAACTTTTCTCCCTCCTCAACATTATGAGCAAGATATCTGTTTGTAGCTAAAACTAATCTAATATGTTTTCATCACGAGTAGGTTTGTTAACTAACTGTGTCAGGGCACCATCATGCAAATTTAGCTGGAGCCCACGCCCAGTGCTACTAGTAAGGGACTCTCCCCACTTAGATCCCGGAATGCTAAAATCTACCATTATAATCGAATCTTCTTCATTACAGATTTCTGCTAACTGATCACAAACTCCTTCGGCTACTTCTGTTGTTGATTTCTTTCGATACGTTTCTTTAATTTCAACAAAAATGGAGTTTATTTTGTCAACAGCTACATTATTTTTTGGTGCAGGATTAAGATTAGATTTAACGAAGAGCAAGACACCTCCGCCTTCTTGACTTACCCTATCACTGTTCAAGAAAGTATACTCAAGAATCGCATATTCGGCAAGGAAATCTCTACCTCTAACATCTAACAAGATTCCGAAATGCCAATCAGATCGTAATTTTCTTCCAAAGTAAGTGTTTCTAATTCCGAAAATTTGTTACGAACGTTCCACACATCAACATAAAATATCCTGATGTATGACTGAGACTTTTCGTCATTGGCATGTGTGTAGCAGTGGAAATGATACTCCTAGTATTTGTGTGCACTGAAGTGATCTGCGACTTGTGAGCACCTTTGAAATCAGTTTCTTGGGTCTGTGTGTGTGTGTGTGTGTGTGTGTGTGTGTGTGTGTTGGGAAAAGGGAAGCCCGACGGTGACCCCGAAGTGACCTGTGCCAAAGAGATTAAATAAAGAATGAAGACGTGATTATAGAACATAGAAAAAAATAAAAATGACTTGAACTGAAATGGATGACGGTTGGATTTTTCTAACGGAAAGGACATACGGAAAGGCTTATATAGAGAGAATGAGGGATGGTATACGTAAGTGTGAGGATGGGAGAAAGGTAAGAAGAGGGACACAGAGAGTGAAAGGGAAGAACCAAGTGAAGACGGACGCGAGTCACTGAGGATGAATGTGTCGAGATGTCGAATAACACTATGGGTCTGAGGACGGGTCGGTGCACGGGTCATCCTACCCTGATACAAGAGACGTAGCAGCCAGCCAGAGTGGACAGATTCATCCTCTACCTCCCTCTCTCTCTCTCTCTCTCTCTCTCTCTACTGTCGTCGTAGAAAGGCAAAGCTTTTGCAAACAGACGCGAACAACCTGGAAATATCGTACCCAATACCACGGACAAACTTGAGGTAGTTATACAGATGCAATTATAGGTTTGCCATGAATATCCCCCACACACAAACGAGCCAAACTGATATTGGGTATTTTCAAATCCGACGGTGGAAGGGAAGATAATTATGACCGTCCGAGATATTCCTTAGGTCAGCCCACACGATGATATGAAAGGAAAAAGGAATACAATAATGGTCAGGATAAATCTCATTCCTCACTGGCGTTAGACAATGTACGTAGGGCGAGTCAGCATGGACGGAGAGGGAAGCAGAGGTTCCAGCAGGTGCAGTAGTAGTGGTAGCAACAGCAGCAGCAGTGGCTACTGACTGACAACAGACAACACTATCATCCTCATCGTCCAAATTACTTGTCAGCAAGAACGTAGCATCATTAAAATCTGTGAGGGACAATGGCGAACAAACGTCGAAATGATTCTCATTGTCATCAGAATTAAAATACATTATCATCACCAGCAGAGGCGAGCAGCAGGAGGATGAGGAGCAGCTAGAAACTGCAGCGGCAGGAAGAGCAGAGGCAGCCAAAACCAGTAAGGTCGCTGACGATAAGAGGAATAACAAGCAGCAGCCAACCATAAGACCGCAAGCAAGAGGAACAGCTAAAAAGAAAAAAAGGAAGAGGAGGAGGAGGAGGAGGAAGAGGAGGAGGAGGAAGAGGAGGAGGAGGAGGAGGATTTGGGGAAGAGGAAGCATCGTAACAGAGGAGGCTCCTCAGCCTTTCTAGCTCGCCCGCACCCACCACAAGACCACAACAGGCGGGCCCACGACACCTCAAGTTACACCTCACTGGAGGACTAGCACACAAGCTGAGAACCACCAAGACTTCCACACAATGGAGGACCGACCGACCACCACACACACCGGAGGAGGGAAGGGCCACCACGCACACCGGAGGGAAGGGCACTACGCACCCCGGAGGAGGGAAGGGTACCACACACTTGAAAGACCATCATCATCCTCCATCACCACCTCCCACGCAGGTAGATCTTAACGGCAGAGGACCACCTTATAATAGAGGTCCGTTACTCAGTGGAGGAACACCACATAATAGGAGGCCATACGCATTGGGGGACCATTTCAGTATAGAACATACAAACTGGCGGACCACCATACCAAAGAGAACCTCCACACACTGGCAGCACTCGCCGTGGACATCTACCATGAACGTGTTCACTCTGAGGACCTTGTATTATATGTGGACCAAGCCAGATGGTACACTCTCTGCGATAATCTTTGTGCTTACCTGCTCTGGTCTTGCTAGAGTCCAATCGCAGGAAAGTAACTTGCATTTCCAAACCTGATACACTCAAGGCACAATTACTAATTCAATACAGAGAACACCCTTCCCTAACTATTCATGATTTCTCTGCTGCTTCACAGATATCGAGAACACACAATGCTTTGATGATCATACTAGCGTATGGGCAGGACCATTATTTCCTCACATAAGAAAGAAACAAAATTTAGATTAAAAACAAACCCTCTATAATTTGCTCCCGGAGAAAATTACCGGCATCTAACTTACACCTAACTTGCTACTTAACACAATTACAGAAGTTTACATCACCAGCCCCGAGCGCCTGCTTACGCCTGCGTACTGCTACTTCAAGGCCAAAACACAGGAACAGAAATTCCTTCTCTTGGAACACGTCTTTAAGTAGTTACACGTCAGTGTTTGCCAACATAAAAGTCCATTGGTTTTAGAGTTTATGAAACTGCGAGACGTCCTCTAAATCCTTTAAATATCACCTTAGTCCCATTTTAAGTTTAGTAGCTCGATATCTTAAAGAAGGCATCAACTATATCACATACGCGAAGGGGACAGCAGAGGATAGCCTAGTCACGCTTCCTCCTCCACTGCGTGTTGTGGAAGGTGACCCATCCATTACCCCTGCTCCTGGTCGTATCCTTTTCCAACCCACAATCTCCAACCGCTATCATCAGGACTGAGCTTTTGCACATTCTGAAAATACCATAAGGTCGAAAAAAAATCCTTGCATTTTATTTTCTACCAAATGAAATACCATTAAATAGAAAAAAAAAAGTCCCACAATTTACCAAACACATTTTAAAAATGTTTGACGACAGACTATTCCAACTTGAAGCAAAAACACACTTTATGACTTCACTGTAACCGAAGTCACTGAATCGTAAGCGACGACCTTAATTGTTAAACTATGATAATCTTGGGAGCGATGCCAACGGTTAACAAATTATCAACGTCTGACACCAAGACAATGAGTTTCTAAATATGTCACATTAATGAAGTCAATTCCCGTTTCACCAACAGTCATTGCAACAAATTGAACAAACCAGTTATGACTGATCGTTTTGGACCATAGGCACCTGCCATGTAAGACGCAAAGATGGCTTTATGCCATCACCCACTACAGGTGAGATGCGTCACGCCATCAGTGGGACTGACACATAACCCAAGCTAGACCATCTACTTGTCGTCAGAATAACCATTGCTACCACACGTACACACAGCAGCAGGAAAACAACAGACGGAAGAAAATGGGAACTACAGGTGAATGCCATCAAGAAAAATATGATGAGGTAGTGTGGAGTGTAAGAGTGTGCAGCATGCTAGCCCTCTGTACACACTAGCGTGTAGCAGTATGACTGAGGTGAAAGAAAACAACCACTATCACCTTTACTGTTCTAAAGCGGTCCTTCCAGACGGACTACAGGCAGGAGTCTGGTCTACTGCTTCGTGTAGCTTAAAAGTTTAACATCTCAGTATTGTGGAGTCTGTGAAATACAATCAGCGTATAATGAAAGGTTTTGGAAAACATATCATGAATATAATCCATATTAATTACCTGATAGAAGTTAAACATGATCATCACTCCATTTTCTTTCTTACCTCAATACTCTTGAGATGCCACAAAGGATAATGGGTAAACATAATTCTTTTTTTCGTTATGTGAATCAGTTGCTTGCAAGAGAGGACGAGTAACTGACTCCATACAAGGACCGTATGAACAGAGAGAGTGTATGTATGATGTGAGCACTGCCTTCAACACCTAGAACTTGACGTAGATGGCCTTAACGACCCTACCAGTTGATTGGCCTGAAGCCTAATACGAACCAACCAACCATAACATCGACCCCAAGTTAAGACACCCCGTCACAGGGTGAACACCGGTTGTGTGGGGCCATCCGGCACAACTGTGACGCATCACTTTCACAGTATAACGCCACCCGGACACAACGGCCTCACTACAGAGACCGATGGTGCGTATATGCAGACACACACAGCACCGCAGGATTGGCCGGCCAGTCACCGATGAAGAGCCGTCCTCACCACACGGGACAATACAGAGGTTCATCTAAATGCAAATTGAAAATCAGAAACCTTGACTGAGACACTTTGTGGGCAAATGTGTTCATATACATTATTAACATGAGGATGGCTGGGGTAGTGGTCTTACTGTAGTCTACGGGACACACGACACTCTATAGGCAGTGCACGTGAGTTTACACGGCTCCATGCAAGCAGTCCACGTAAGTTTACACGACTCCCTGCAAGCAGTCCACGTAGGTTTACACGATTCCCTACAGGCAATCCACATGAGTTTACACGACTCCCTACAGGCAGTCCACATGAGTTTACACGACTCCCTACAGGTAGTCCAAGTGAGTTTACACTTGAGACACACCATTTGAGTGTACACCTTTAGGCATGTCGTCCCGCAGACAGTCCACGTGAGTTTACACCTGAGAGTCGTCTGTGGGTCTGGTGTCACTTTACAAGCACCGTTGTCTTTAGGTCTCCAGTGGACCCGACCGCAGTAACCTTACCAGTGGCAGCTTCAACCGCAGTGGACATTATATAGTACTTAAGCCCGACTCTCTTAGCTCCCACTTTTTGTAGTTCTGTCTACACTTAAGCTTCCCCTACTTTATTAACACTTCAAACTATCCAGTGGGTCATTTGTAACATGACCGTTTTGATATATCCATGATACACCTGACCTGGGATGCGCCAGGTCTTACAATGGATGGGTGACAGGTGTACCCAGTGTGGCAGGCGTCACGCTCCACCACACACGGTATAGGACAAGTGTACCCGGCGTGGCGGGCGTCACACCCCCACCACAGTTATCAGGTTGTGCACATTTATAGACTCAAGACCACAGGAATTTGTCTTGCGGTTGTACCTGTGTGTACTTGTGTGTGTTTGGTGTGTGTCTGTGCATGTGCAAGAGTGTACGTATGGTTATCCATTAGTTTAACACTAGGAGAGAGTTCTACACTAACAAGGCCCCCATATCTTAAACATGTTTTAATATCAAACCCTATTTTAAAAGGATTTACACTGTCTGCACTTGTTTGTTCTACCACTTAACTTTTTTCCATCCATTCACAGCTCTGTTAGTACAGAAGTCCTTCACATCTTTTGTAACTTTGAATCTTGATTAGTTTCCTGCCACGTACTCTCCTCGAGCTGCTTCATGAACACCATCTAAAAACTTGTACAGAGCTATCATGTCTCACCTCTTCCTTTTTCCTTTGAGCATTGGTCGTGCCATCGTTGCTATCTTCTCCCTGTAGCTAAGTTCCCTCATTTTGGGCATAGTCTTCGTTGTGCTCCCTTGGACCTTCTCCGGCAATTTAGCACGTCTCCTGTGGTGAGACCAGTCCGGTGTTGCACACTTTAATTTGGGTGTGATATAAGCTGGAAGCACTTTTGTACACATCATGTCGACGTATTTCAAGACAATTATGACGGTGACTTGGAAGTAAGTTACCTATGCAAACATCCTCTTCATGAGATGTTCTGGGGTTATGGTGGGTAGGCTTATTATGTCATTCCACATATCCCTTTCATATACTGATTACTGCAAGGAGTACATCATTATATGGTTTCTGTTTACTCTCTCTCCCACTCTCATCACCTTGCCTTCCGTTGGGCTAAACTTCACCAGTCATCTATCTGACCACAACTATCTGGCTAGGTCTTGTTGGACGTTGTCACAATTGTATGACCTCCTCACCTTTTCATAACCTTCGCATCACCAGCAAAAAATATTTAGGCATGAATCCAGATCTCATGGCAATTCTCTAACATGAATCACGAACAGGAGCGGTCCTAACACTGAGCCTACGGCACCTCTGCTAGTTGATCCTACTCAGTTTGAGGAGTTGCCGCCAACAGTGGGTCCTTTGCTTCTCTCTTTTTGGGTGGTTTTTGATCCAATGATGGAGCATTCCTCATCTTAATAGTAACTCTGATCTTTTAATGAATCTCTTTCTTTTCAACTGATGGTGTCAAAACCCTTCTGGCGATCCAGGAATATTCAATCCAATCACCTCTCTTTTCTGTCTAAGGGCTCTCGAGATTTGTTATGCATGGACTCTGATGGATTGATCTCTGGTCCATCAACTTTTCCAAGAACAACTCAAGTGATCTGCCGAATGTTCCCGCACGACTCTTGAGAACATAGCGAGATACTACAAGGGCCGTTTGCCCTATACAGAGACCATGATCCATTATCACTTTACTTGTCTTGATTCAGGATATCCATATTTTCCACTACCACTCCCTCTTCCCGTCTCTCCACTGGTGGGCACCATATGGATATTGTACGTGCGTGTGTCTGTGTGTGTTTTCGATAGCGTGAACACATCCAGGTGTATGTTGGGGTGTGCCTGGGGATGCAGGCGAGCATGTGCCACACTGATATTAGTAGTGAATGTCAGTGGTACTTAATGGATGCCAGTGGCAGAAATAGCCATGGGAACACTATGGCTGAAGCGGGAGGAAAGGAAGTCTTGTTGCCACTTTGTGTTGTGCTACAGAGAAAATACTGTTTCTTCCTGTGGTATTTATACTGACTCCCTCTGCATCAGTCTGTTGCCATCATTACAATCCCAGTTTCAATGGGTGCATCAAGTACAACGAGTCTCCACAACACCTAACCCCACACACACATCCTCTGGCCAAGCCCCGTGTGCTGGACCTCCACACTTATAAAATTCTGTCATACTTTTCCACTTTACACAAGAAGCTGATTCGTTAAGTGAGACCAA
>JAYMFT010064574.1:0-14787 GCA_038088735.1 Panulirus argus | reverse complement strand
TGACCACTCTCCTAATATTCTGGATTTGTTTTTCACCTCTAGTCCATCTCGCTGTAAATACACAATCTCGCCCCCAGCTGGTTCATCTGATCCCACTCTCATAAATGCATATATTTTAACGGCACCTTCCCTTCCAGCAGCCCCTTCTTTGCGTAAATACTGGCATCTTAACAATGGTGAATGGAATAACTAACGTAACTTCTTTTCTGACTTTCCTTCGGTAAATTACTGTCTCTTATGTGGTGATGCTTCTGTCTCCGACAAACACATAGCAGAGATTATTCTTGCCGGAATGGAAGCATTTATCCCTTTTCCCTCCAAGACCTACATCTTCATCCAATCCATAGTTGAACCGTTCCCATTCTGAGGACATTCAGGCAAGATCAAGCGTATCGGTCGTGGAAAAACTCTCCTTCCTCTGGCTATCATCCAGTTTTAATCACTGCCCGTAATCGCTGCAAGCACGTTATCCGTGAGGCGAAGCGTTCAAAGGACGTGTGATAATCTCTCCTCTTCATCCAGTGATAGGTCTTTCGGACTTTAGCTAAGGGCATCCGTAACAACTTCTGTCGCTCTACCTTTCCCTCAATTTTCCGTCCTGACGGTGCCATAGCTGTCTCTCCCGTTGACAAAGCAACTCTCTTTGGTTCCCGTTTCTCCTAAAACTCTGTCTTGCATGACTCACATTCCTTCACCCCTCAATGCTATTCTTGCTAATCCTATGCCTCTTCCCGTAATCTGTTTTCGGACTGTCCGAAAAGCGCTTTTTGCTCTAGACACAAGGAAGGCTTATGGTCCTGATGGCATCTGTCCCCGTGTACTGAAAAAGTGTGCCTCTGAACTTGCACCTTTGCTTGTCCGTGTGTTCCGTGTCTGTTTAGAAACAAAAGCTTTTCCTTCTCCTCGGAAGCATGCATTGATATATCTCATCCCTAAGAAGGGTGACCATTCTGACCCCTCAAACTATTGTCCTATTGCTTTGAAATTTTCCATTTCCAAAGTCTTTGAATTCCTCCTCAACTCTGTATCATTAGATTATGGTAGTCTCTGCTTAGTTGGTCATAACCATTTTCTATCGTTCTGAGTACCGATTGTTTTGAGAACTAAGCACCATTCATTGTTATTTTCAGTCACCACGCTGCTACAGCGGCGTCTTCCAGCTGTGTTCCCGGTTTTATTAGCATTGGTCGATCAGGATGTCAATTAGAGTGCACTACGGTGTGAGTTAACCTCTCCATTATTTTGAGTATAATATTTACATATGAAAATCATAAACTGTTCTAGTAGTGCAGCCATAGGCCAGAAGATAAACAGTTTATGAAATATGTAGAGATTTAGTTTACGATCATTTGTATATCAGGTGCAATCTGTAAATATTCTGTAATGTAATGTTATGTTCCTTAGGTGGAATAAATGTGCCTTATTCAACTAGTACCTCATTGCCCTGATCGCGATACAAACTCCCATATAATCAAACACCTCGAAAATCACAGTCTTCTCTCTGATCACCAGTATGGATTTCGAAAGGCGAGATCCACTAGATATATTCTTTCCTTTTTTGCTAATGTCTGGTCATCATCCCTGAAAGCTTTTAGGGAGACAAGTGTAGTTGCCCTTGACATATCTAAGGCTTTTGAAATGGTGTAGCATCGATGTCTTATCTCTAAGCTTCCCTCTTTTGGCTTCTCTCCCCCTCTTTGCTTCTTCACATCTAGTTCCTCTCTGGCCGATCTATCTCTGTGGTTGTTAATGGATCAGCCTCCGCTCTTTTCTCCATTAACAGCGGTGTGTCCCTCAAGGTTCTGTTCTGTCCCCTACACTTTTTTTCTTTATCTTCTTTTACGATTTCCTCTCCTCGATAAATAATCCAGTGCACTCATGCGCTGACGACTCAACACTGCACTCACCCACATCCTTCAATTGTGCTCCCTCTTCTCTCACTCCATCTACATCTCATTCTGACACAGCCTAATCAATAAACTGAGATTTAGATAGGATATCTCAGTGGGGTAGACAAAATGTTGTTAAGTTTAATGCCTCCAAGACACAATTTCTACTCCTCGCAACTCTCGCCTCTCCTTTCACGGTTGGGTAATTCTTCATCTTAACTCACTAAACATACTAGGCATTACCGTAACATCCACTCTTTCTTGGAAACCCCACTTTGCAGGAATAGCTAAGATTGCCTTTGAGAAACTGGGTGTCCTGTTTAGATGTCTTAATTCTTCTCCTCTGAACATTTGCTGGGTTTATACGAGGGACTGATTCGTCCCTGTATGGAGTACTGCTCTCACATTTGGGGTGGTTCTAGCTCTGCATCCTTACTTGACAGAGTTGAGTCGAAAGCGATCTTCCTTAAAACTGTTCCATGCTAAATTCCAAACTTGACTCCCTTGCCCTACGCGGCAATATTGGTTCACTATCCCTCTTCCATAGGTATTACTTTGGTTTTTGTTCCCGAGAGCTGGCTGCTTGTGTGCCCCCACCACTAGCTAGACCACGCAGTACTCGGGAAGCTGTTGCGTCACATGATTATTGTGTGGTCATCGGCAACTCAAGGATGGTTCGTTTTGATACCTGCTTCTTTTTCTACACGTCGAAGCTTTGGAGCTTTCTACCTTTCCACGTTTTTCCCAATAACTTTGACCTGGCACATTTCAAAGGACAGGTTTTTCACTTTCTCAATGATTAGTAAAACTTTCCCATGTCTTTTCTTTTTCTGTTTCATAATTTTCTCTATATTTCAATTAAGGCCCGGCCTTGATGCGGACTTTTGTCCATGACTGTAGCATTAAATATAAAAAAGAAAATGCATATAACCGGAAGCAGTTAACGATCGCAAGCTACAAGTATGGCAAAGCCTGATGACTGTCTTGACCACTGTGCTTCGTTAAATTTCCCCTGGAGGGTGTAAGGACATCTATAGTAAGAAGAAGATATTACTCTAATATGAGGTTCTTCCTGATGCTTCCAGTGAACGCTTGCACCAAAGCAATAGCTCTCTGCACACAGTTTTTGACGACACGGAGACCTTCTGCACGCTCTTTAATCCAGGAGAGAGTAGGATCCGATGACCAGGCCACCGGTGCCTTCTCAAGGAAGGTCTTTGCTTCCCTGCGATATATTAAGAAAGATGATTGAAATCATTCCTTGATGGTTCCGCGAAGAACGACTCAGGAATACTGTTGACCTACAGGTTCTTCCACTCCACACTTCGTAAAGCATTTGCTGGCATAGAGAGTGACGAGTCCTTGACTATGGCACGCTTGATGTCGTTACTCCCTCTAGGGTCAGAGAAGCCAAGCCCTATCAGGTCTTACGAGCTCTGCATTAGAGAAGAACTATAATGGATGACAATATTTTGATCTACGATAAGTGAGCTACATCGTATATGTGTAGACAGGTACAGTGCACGCTGGGAGGGTTTTGGATGTAGTAAGCAGCTAAGGTTTATGAAGATTGACGACTCTGTCTCATAAATCTGAATTAATTATGCAACTTGCACATATGTATGAAGATACACAATAAAGTGGTTCATAATTTTTTCATCGCATTTTTTATTCATTGATATATTTATCTATTTTTGTTTCTGAGAGGTTTGATTCTTTTCAGACTAATGTAGTAGAAAAAAGGATGATCTCATCTTGAATCTAATATTGAACAAAAAAGTGGATCACCGATATTTCTTTTTCCACGATTCTTGTTTATGTAGACATCTATCATCGGTTTCACATGCATGAAATAAGCACTGGTGTTACGCTTTACATTTTAGTCAGAAATATCCTATTTCTGAAAAAAACAGCAGCAAAACTCCCAGCGTTTCCAAAGAAAATAGATTTAATGACAATATATCAAATCAAAACAAAATTGTACCTTTAATGATGCATTTTCCACACAAAAGTTATCTTAGTTGGTTATAAAGATGTGACTGAGGCACATCAGTAAAGAGCTTACCTTGTTGAGGCATAAGTTGTGTCAGTGATTTATCTGGTAACCCTTAGTTAAAAAAGATTCTTATAGGAATAGGATATTGTGTGAGAGATTGTGTAGGTAGCTGGAGAAAGCCCCGAGTTGAAACTGTGACGAAGACAATATCGGACAACTCTTGAGGATTTTCCAAAGGCAACGTGTAGGGTCATAAAGTTTAAAAATATAGGAATACGCACAAGTGTTTAAGTAACTAGATATTCTATTCTAGAATCTTACAGGGTTATTGGAATAGTCTTATCGTTGGATCCGGTTCACACCTAGGGAATGTCAGACTCAGATGCTGCTTCGATATTTCGGCTTTCTAGATTTGTTAATCGATGCACACCGTTTGACTGTCTCATGAAAAATTGACTTATCGTTAAAACAAAAGCAAATATTCAGCAAATATTTCATGTCCGCTCATGAACTCTGTCATAAAAATTCCATCCAGGCGAGATGTTACCCTCTACCTCTCCATCTTAGGCATGACCTTCAGGCGATCCTTGGTCGTACTTACCTCATCTCCGAAATCTGCAGTGTCCCCTCAACCTTCGCGGGGCATGGACGTCCCTGCTTTCTCTGTCGAATTTCCTGTGGGACGGGTCATTATTAGTAGTTCCTGTTGTGTTATACTCGACACCGCGGCGGGTTCCGCTTCATGCGGTTGGCAAAACCCTTTTGCTATACTTGGATAGCTCTGTATAGCTCTGCGGACGAAGAAGGAGACGATACTTGCTGCCCTGCCCTATTCTACCGTGGGTAGAGGACGTGAGTCTCGGCAGGGGTAAGCGGATCAGGCCTGCCGGCTGTCAACCGTATTAATTGCACTTGACCCCGGGGTCAACCGCACCTCCATCCTTTCCCTCACATGTTGGTGAAGCAGTTACTCTACATTTCCCCGTGCGACCAACAGCAATGGCCTCATACGAGGAAAGCTATCCTCCTTTACCGCACCGAGCACCGAGTGAACGCGACAGAGGTGTCTCCCCCGTAGAAACAGAGGACATAGTGACTTGAGCAACCACCACCAGATTCCGCCACCAACCCCTAAGGCGGATGACGAGCTTTCCTCACTATCAACTTCACATGATCAAGGCAAAAAAATTGAAACTGAACTTCGCACCAAACACAGGCACAGAGGCTAAATGTCAATGGCTGTCACATGTATGGCGTAAGTACCCACACGCCAAATTTCATTTCACAAACAAAGCCTACAACTACTTCACCATGGAAAATCATCAACGATTAGTTGAAGGACTAAACAACAGAGTTTATTGAGGGCATACAAATGCAGATACCTCCAAACCACGCACACCCTGAAAAGAATGGCATCATCGTCATGGGACTTGACAGTTCCCAAGACCCCGTAGTACATCTTCAGAAGGTAAACATCAGGAATGTTAAACGAATCAGGGGTATAGAGAATTAGTCATAGCAGATTGGATTGGCTGTGAACACCCACCATGGAATCTTACAGTCCCTTTCGCCTTCCGTTATCTCAGGGTGGATATCTATCTCCCTCCGAGACGACGGTGCTTCAGATGCTTGAGATATAATCACGTGGCTAACGTCTGCAGATCTCAGTTCTCTTGGTGTGGCATACGTGCAGGGAGATATGCTCACGGACATGCAAAGAAAAAACTTGTCAGTGGGGAGACCAATAAAGAAAAATGCATAAACTGTAAGCAGCCTGGAGTCAGGGCTTGGCATCGAGACTGCACCAAGAGGCCACCCCAACTCCAGCGACCTGATGATCAACCACACCAAAGACCCGCCTCTCCATCTCCTTCTACCACGTCCGGCGCTTGCCGGAGTTCAACCCCCACAAAACATGGTAACTCCTGGCAGGCCATGGAACAGGGTAGTCTCCCCGAAGACACAAGAAGCACTCGTTATACCTAGCGAATAGATTGCTGACAGCAGTGATCTAGAAAATGATAAAGTGATAATTGAAATCCAAAGAAGTATAATAAAATCCAAAAGCAGAATGAAGAAATATTGAAAGCTGTGAAAGTTCAGCTTAAATCTATGGAAGTGTTTTGGGAGAAAATGCAAATGCAAAGTGATACGGTTGATGCACACCAACAAGTAACAGGAACACCTGTGCATGGTGATAAGAGGGCAAGCATGCAAGAATATATCGATGTGCTGTGTGAGAAATTCCAGCAGCTAAATGAAAAGGTTGATGCACACAGACAGCTGAAAGGAACACCAGAACGTGGCGACGATAGGAAGGCTAATGTGTTCAGATATATTGATGTACTCTGTGAAAAAGTACATGAGCTAAGTGAGAAAGTTACTAAGCAGGAAAACCATACAATACTCTTAAAACATGAAAAGGTAAAGAGCGATATATTATCGTCAGGTGCTACACACGGTGATGATGAAAGGAAGATGAGTGAAACAAAAACAGATAAGCAGTCAAAGAAAACATTTCCCAAACCTAACATCATCACGGAGATCCATGCAACATTTAAGGGAAATGGCTAACAGTAACATTGTTCAACAGTATAGTGACATCACAATTCCCAGTTGGAACATTGCCCCAATGAAATAAAGATATTCTGACCTCCATCACAAGGCTGTTATAGAGGACATTGATGTCATGTCTGCAAGAATGTCGACCGCCTCCTGCCAAACCTCCACGTAAATTACTCGGTTACAAATGCAATAATCCTAAATCTACCAACATTTGTCATATATTTGTAAAACATTCACTACCCAAAAGCCCAACGGATTTCAATACCACTGTATTAAGGCAATGTAGGCAAGTCTACGCTCAATGTACTAAATGCCTATGCACCTGCTAACCTACTCCATCATACAGATTTACCTAACTTTCTTCATACTGAACCTACTGCCCAACAGAGACCTTCACGCTCGACACATTATCTGGATGACCTCTTTACTAACACTAATGGCGTTAGTCTAATCTCACTCCTGGATGCATATGATGTTCAAATCATCAGTAAGAATCACCCAACACACATCCATGGAGGAATTCTTGACAGGTGTATAGGCTTTAACTTGTCATACACAACTCACAGTTCTTAAATTGTTGATGATCTTATGTCTGACTACTCGCCAATAATGGTTACAACACATATACCGAATTCTAACTTGCCTGGTGTCAGACTGAAAAGGAAAAGATTAGTATTGAAAAAAGAACATCAAAATAGCTTCATAGATTATATCTCTGACTGGCAAAAAGATTAATGAAAACACAAATGAGCAAGCTCTTAAGGCTAATTTTGAGACTTCTATAAACAACTTCTTTTAGCAAAGGGAGCTAACCTCAGAGAGTAGAAAGAATGCACCTCATAATAGGCCACATCTGTAATATAATGACCCCGAGCTGAAACAGCTCAAATTTATAGCTAGGTAAATTTATAAAGGTTATAGACAACTTCGAACACCCAAAATGCTAAAACTGTTTCAAGCATCTCTCGCAGGAGCGAGGGAACGAATGACTGAACTTAGACAGAATGACTGGGAACAGTTTGTCAGTGTACTAAATCAACACGCTTCTTTAAGCTGAACCTGGAAGGATATTAACAGAATCACTGGAGAGAAAAACAAACAAGTATCTCATCCCAACCCGCTTCAAAAGGGTTGTTTTGTACAACAAATCCAAAGAAGATCTTACCCAGTTCATGCTAAACAAGCAACACGATGAATATGATGTGCCATTCACTGAGTTCTAAGTTGGTGCTGTTCTAACCAGGGGTAGGGGGCACTGCCCCTGGGGAGGATGGTATCACTTATGACATTATCAGACTTCTAAGACGTGTACCTGGTAGCCCATTATAAAAGCTGCATAACATGAGTTATGACACGGGTCATTTACCCTCCTCATGGACTAATAGCTTGATTGTATCAATGCCTAAACACAATCAACCTGATGAATTTCGCCCCATCTCCCTGACGAGTTGCCTGTGCAAAACTTTTGAGAGGATGGTGCTCAACAGACTACTACACAGAATCAGAGAACATATGTCACCTAAATATTAATGGATTCACACAAGGCAAAAGTGTACACAACTGCATCGCTACTTTCCTAACAGTTCATGGGGACAGAAGGCATAAGCACGCCACTTTTCTTGACCTAAAAGCTGCATTTGATATTGCCAATAGGGAAGTGAGTTAGCAGAAATTGATATAGGTGGCCGGCTTCTGCTCTGAACGCTCGGCCATCTCTCTAATAGAAAGTTTGCTGCGTTATTTCAAGGCTACAAAAGCGAAGTTAAAGACATGCTCTTTTGCACTCCTCAAGGTGGAGTACTTAGCTCCACTTTGTTCAATGAACTAATCAATGCATTACTGAAATCGATTCCACAGTGTCCTAGAAATATTACTGTTGTTTATGGTGATGATATTCTTTTACATACTAAAGCATATCTTGAAATGCAAACTGTTGTTAACTGCATACACACAACCTGCATCTCCTTGGATGGACAGCCACAACCTCATTAGTGAATCATTTTCTTACATTTTCATATGCTTGAACTAGAACCAGTCAAGTGGAACTTTCTATTTAGTCTGATATCCAACTTGCTTTCACTGTATTTGCAAATGGACGTATTAATACAGCAAAGAAAGTTCGACATTGTTATGATGAGCATAATCATCCCCAACAACTGAATTCGAACTAGATCTCAGGGAGCACTTGGCCTCATCCCAGCGGAACTTTACTCTCATCACTCTGTCAGATGTTCTTCATGATAACATCCCCAGTTGGAGAGCTGCCCTCACTGTTGACGGAGACGGGGTCAAAGTTTGGTACAAGGATGAGATCTGTTTTAAGCCAGCACCTTACTCTCGGTGGGCCCCTTTCATTTTCGACAGTAACACATAGAAATAACCATGAGAAAAGCAAACTATTCTTAGGAGTGTAAGAAACCATAGTTCTTGTTATCAGTTGTTGATAGCTCGCATAGATTTGCCTCGCATACCTAGCCCATCGTCATACTATCCCCAACTAAACTCGGAAAATAAGATAAGGAAAAAAAGAATTACGAGTTAGCTTTTATTTTCAGATACAGGTTGGAACAACTTGGAGAGTGAAACTAGTTCCGCTTTCAAACAAAGACGGCAGCGCACGGATTGTTTATGCATTGCCAGCTGACTGGCGGTCAGACAGACGTGTGTGAGAGGCAGCAAAGATATTTCATTTTCGACTGGCATTTCCATCTATTTTCGCTCCCGAGTCTGTTTTATGCAAACATAACCAACGCAATATCAGGGAAACGATACGATGATAATAGTTATGTAGTAATCATCCAGCCGCTAAGTTCGAATGTATAATAAGATTCTGTTTTGTTTTTTATTTCCAGATTTCATGGAAATTCTCCAACTTTTCGTGGCCCGCCGTGGACCCTAGTTTGGGAGCTATTTCCTAGACCTAAGGTTATGGTTCAAGTGAGAGCCAGAGTGAGATCTTGAACCTTAAGATGTGGTTCATTTTGTTAATGCTGATTAATGTTCTGTGGTAAGGCTGGTAGCAGGTTGTCTTCCAGTCATCTCCCACCCACCAGGACAGTCCTGGGTCCTGGGACTGAGGCTGAGGGTCCGTCTTTGTGCACCACCAGCGCCCCGTATTTTGTCAAATGTTAACTTCTTAAGAGGTCAACAGATCGATTCTGCCGCTTCAGGTGTGTGAGAGACCATTCATGCAGTAGTCGTCAGTGGAGTACGCATCCGCATGACACTAGAAACACTGAAATTAAGGCTTTAATTCACTGCAGAAGATAAATATTTTAACACCATTATGGATTTTATGCCAAACATCCTTTGTAGCCAATCATTGTTTACCATTAACTGTCAATGCAACATAACCTGTACGCTAATTGGATGTTGTGTGGTTCAGTGATAAACATTTTCTCTGCGTATGATGAATTACTATTTTTTCTTCCAAAAATTTGCATGTGAAAGGTCGATTTAAAACTCATCCCATCGCATCAGAAATTCTAACGTCAGTCAAGTAGTTCCAGCGTTCCTTGCCGATGACTTCGAGCGTCTCAGTTGTTTACTGTGTGGGAGTGACTGACGGCCTGGCTGGGACGGGAAGGGATGGCAGTCCATCCCCGAGTCTGGCAGTGTCTCCGTGGTGGGTACAACACGTGCTCTCGTGTGCCCACATGGGTGAAAAGCTAAATCTCAGTTGGTTTTACTGACGACTGACGGATGGGTTTCAAGTCAAAAGAATTTGGTGTAACTATTGTTCAGCTCCCGTGGTGTCCAACCGACCGGCTCAGCCAGAGATAGACTGCCGGCGGCGGTTTTATACATGAGGGCGCGCCCGGGTACACGCGCATGTGCCTAAATGCGCGAGCAAGAGTGCGCATCCAGGCGCACTTCATGGCTTTACGCCCGGGCGCAAATGCATGAGGACGGAGGTTCACGTTATGATAGAGCTTTGGTGGTGACTGTGGAGCCTTGGTTGACTGTTAGCCTCAGGACATAGTGGAGTAGTGACCACAGACAGCAAAGAGGGAGCTTACATGAGGCCTTGGACTGCGAACGTCACCGAGGATGGACCAAATCTTAGTTATGTCTGAATATTTTGGATGATTCATTTAAGATTCCTCGACTGTTGATAGTCACTTTTCCCCCTGTTAGGTATATATTACTCCCGATTTTATGTTCCTTAAATTAAAATATGGCCAAAGGAAGTATTTGTTACATTACAAACTTTCCGACAGAGACCTTGAATGACGAGTTGAGTATAGCTTACAAACGCAGAGGACCAGAGAGATATCCGCACCTGATATTTAACACGGTTTTCTTTCCTCGAGATGAAAAAGGAATCAGCGACTATGTCAGTCAGGAGGTGATACCTGAGCAGGTTATTTCCACCCGTAAGACTACGTTACATGTAATCCATATGAACTTGTGTTGTATTCGTGGCTGATATCATCAGAATTTTGCCCACACCTCACACTTCCCTGAGGTAAGAAATCTATCGGGGCTTGATGAAATATCAACATACTAAGAACAAAGATCTGTATTCCCCATACCAGTGCTTCAGTCGACTAATGTCTTCTCAATGTAAACAAGCGCAAAAAAAAAAAAAAAAAGAGGGAAAGCTTTTGATATTGGTTGAATGTGTAACCAACATTGCAAGACGTTTAATGAAGGAACGAGAAGGGTTTTGTGTAGTTCATGCAAGAAAATGTATCTGACAATAAAGTTTCTCGATAAGTGAAAAAAAATAACAGAGAAAATCTGAGGGAACACAGGTTGTGTTGACATGATTTTTAAATTTCTAATTGAGAACAGTTGGTTCTAATGCAGACAAGATAAAATTGGGAATATTTTTGAATCCTCTTACTGAGAGAAAGAACAAAATATAGACACATCCATGGCATTACTCTGTCTGCAACTTTTGACAGTGATGTGTTCTTGTTTTTGAACTTCAGGGGTCAGGCAGAGTGTACTGCTTATGACATCGTATATCAAAAGGTGGATGTGAGTCACAAGCTATGACCGTCGTCGGTGTTTGCACTCTGCACTGATCCACATTGCAATACAATCGAGTTATTTCATTAATGGATTCTTTCCTGTATCTGTCTATCAAAGAAGTTACGGTACATTCATAAATTCGCTGATACCTTTATGTCCCTTGAAAATCCCCTTGTCATAAATGGAGAGAAGCAACAGTGTCTGGAGCACTTCTAATGTTATATGCATTCCAGTCGAGGAACTTCTGACATCAGCAAGGTAAAGTTATGAACAATTCCAGAATTCTTTTTTCCCCAGAGCAAGGAAGCTTTTCTCCACTTACAGTGAGATGGATTTCATTTTCCCGCCGCTCTGCAGGTAGTCTCTGAAGACGCATATTAAGAGGCTGGACTTACAAATTCTCATCTGGAACAGATTAAACCAGCCACATTGAGAATAAAGTCAGGACTCATCAACTGAACTAGAGAACATTGTTAGCTGTTCCAGTGTGTGTAGTAACAAAACTGGGTTAATAACTATTTTTTATTTTTCATTCTCCCTTTGATGGTTGCATCATAACTCTAGTTTGAACCTCCCAGCAGGTGGGATGACTATGACCACTGGACCTTGACAGCCGTCTAGATGGTTTGTATTGTTAGTCTTTACAGCTACAGTGATAAGATAAAAGGGATATGAACATAGTTTTATGTTAAGAAATGCTGGTTGATTTTTTTCTTTGCTAATATCATCTCCTTTGGTTTTTATACTCGAACGTGTGTATTGTCTGTAGGTTTAATTCTGGTTTTCCTGTGTATGGCTCGTTTTCATCCGTCATTTTCCTCAATGGTGGCTGGACCTCTCATCATACAGCTGGTACATGCGTCTAACCACATATTATTTTCCCAGATTGCTTTAATGGCAATCTAGCGTGAAACCAATATCTGGTTTCTATTTCAGTTCATTCTCAGCGGCCAGGTGGCGCCACAAGAATCGGCTGTTGCTCCCTTGTCGTCTGCTCTGCTAACATTTTGTTTTAACAGTTTCGGCAACGAAGAAAGTGGTGGCACATTATGACACGGGCCCATTCGGATGGAAGAGCTGCTCTGTCTCCAGAGAGAATCAAATTATAATCATCTTACGTTTCAACAATTTCCAAAAGATTCCATAAAATGTAATGAATTAAAGATTACAATAATTTTTAAAATCTTTACACATATTCCTACTAAAAGTGACGGAAATTAAACAAATCCCTGATGTTCTATATAAGGTGATTAATCTTCATACACGGTTTCTGTAATGTGTTACTCATGAGTTGATTCATTTTACATAAAGACCTTCCTAATACGTTCTACTTTACAAATCATTAGTTTACCGATAAGATGGCGCTAGTGGCAACTTTTGACACTTCTAAAAATATTGATCATATGAGGTTGTTCCTCTTGCTAACTACTTCCTCCTTGTTCCAGTATTTTTCATTCTGTTTAAAACACTGGTGCCTTATGGATATGACCAGTGTTTCTGAGTTTGTACAATTGTTTATTCCATTTCTTTTAGCATTTTTATCTAGGTGTTACGCTATGAAAAATGTTAACATACCACTGAAGATAAGAGCAATGGATAACAATCCTAAAGCATCTCCAACTAATGTACAGACATTCAAAAACTGTAAACATTCGGTTGTTGATGCCATGAAGGCCACAAACAATCGTCACAATGGGCAGCAAACGGAGGCCAGTCCGTCTGAATAATTAAGTCATACTAAGGATGTTGGATGACCTTAATCAGGTAATAAATTTTTTTGTTGAAGTTATTGACGTGTTTGACGTCAGCGGCGAATCTCTGAACGAGGCTTCGAGATCTAGGACGCAAGTGGTACTAAGTAGTCATTTTTTTATACATTATGTAGAAAATATAGTTTCACATATGAATGTTAAAAGAATATTGTAATAATATTGTGATTCCTAGGATCTAGATATATCTACTGAGTTTTTTCACAAATGTTTTTCTGAATGAAAGTCTAGATGAGGTTTTCAGGATCATTATGGTTAAAAAAAGGTGGATCTATTTCATTAATACGTATTTCGCGAAAACGATATGAACATGTTTGGCGCTAGCGTGAGGCACATCGAGACCCCGAAACCCTGAATGGGTGAGAGCCACTGGGCTTAACACCTGGGAGTGTTTAGTGAAGTCACAAACGTAAGATTTTTCTTAGTTGAAACTATTTTCCTTCCTTACCTTAGCTATCTTGTCGCAAGGAGGTGCGTAGGGTAAGGTCAGTGTCTGTTAGGGCAAAGATGGGTGCGTCTGAAGATAGAGTTGTCCCGCCAGTGTTTTATGGATCCAGATGTTGGACCTCGAATACGCGGCCAAGAAAGAGCGGTACACAAAGTGAAGTAAAAACAGGCTAGTGGTACATGGCTCAAAAGCGTTAGCAACCACTGTCTAACATCTTTGCCTTTACATTATAAATCATCAATACGGTCGATTTCTCATGACAGCCTTCACTATAACAATAGAAAAGAAGTCTAGCTTCAGGGGTTTGGAATAGAAAACATTAAAAAACGGTATGTGTCTGTCAAAATGTCCTGTGTTTTCTTTAATTAGGTTGTCTCAAACAAGCAGGTGGCTATTCTGTACGTATGTACGTATAAACAAGGTTAAGAGAGGGGAAAACATGAGCTTAAAACTCCCATTAACACATAAACTGTGATCACAAATAGTAACCACACACACACACACACACACACAATATAATACAACAGAAAAGTAATGAGAATAAAAAGATAAGGTTAATGGAGGGTACCATTCACATTTTGAACCTGAATCAAATTTCAAACATTTCCACGAAAAAGATAAAGAACAGATTACACATGAAAAAAACATGCAAAACAGAAACTAATATGTAAATGCATAGGTTTTTATATATATGTTTTTAGCAGGCCGTTGTTAATTTGACCAACAGATGTAGTTCTTATGGGAGGCAGAATAATAGTGTATTATATGCTGTTCATAGAGAAACAAGATATCAGCCATATAAAAAAGTAAAAAGAAAATATATCACCTTATATATGGAATGTTAAATTCATCAAATAATTTTACTGAATGTAAAGGAAAACAAATTTGGAAAAGTTCCTAAGTTATATGATCAGAGTAACATGTCTGGCAAAACCACCTGCCTATAATCTTTCTGAAGAAACATCATTTTGATAAGAATAAGAATGATAATAATGATAATAATGATAATTATGTAAATAACTAAAATAAAAATAATAATAATAATAATATAATAATAATAATGATAATGATAATAATAATGATAATGATAATAATAATAATAATAATAATAATAATAATAATAATAATAATAATAGTAAT
>JAYMFT010064563.1:0-14787 GCA_038088735.1 Panulirus argus | reverse complement strand
CAGAAGAGAAGAAGTTACGACATCTAAACAGTACACCCAGCTTCTTAGAGGCAGCCTTAGCTATTCCCATAATGTGGAGTTTCACTTCCCCATTTGTTCCCTCTACTGATGATCCCATTTGTTCTCTTGTTTTTCTCACTCTATTAATGTCCTGCCAAAATGTCATCTTATTCTCCCTGATGTTTACTGGTACTTGCACACCCCAGCTCTCATTTTCCTTCTTTTTCAACCACTGCAACTTCATCTTGACCTCCTCCTGCTTACTCTTGTAGATCTCTGATCATTTGCTCTCCATCACTGTAAGTACTTTCTGCACACCTCTCCTTTCTTTTTCACTTCGAACTTTTCTTTGTCATCCCACACTAACTACCATTTCTCTTAAAATACAGTTCACCTTAATGTTAGAAAAAACCCTGAAATGTGATCAGTCACTCCTTGCGTGCCTGAATTGCAAACATTCTACTGTACCACCCACACCTTGTTTTTCATGCATGAATTAGTCATGAACCTATTAAAGAGAATTGTGTAGAAAAATATACAAGAAATAAGGTTTACCTTATCATTGACAGAATAAAGTCAGAGTTTTGAACACAAGCAATTGTTACTCCAGGTGGTATTTTTTTTTTTTTTTTTTTGAGATAATTGTAAGTTCATGCATTAGTTGAGAACATACTGAAGAGAACTCAGTAGAAGAAATATTTGATAGATATAGTTTACCATATCATTTGCAAAGTGTAATGAGAAAGTTTTGAACACAAGGTAGGAAACAGGTACAGATTTTTCTTATATTTTTCTGAATATGTAGATATTTATTTGTTCCTTTATTAGATAAGAACATAGTGAATAGAATTGTTGAGAAAAATATATATGTAAAATGCAACTTACCATGAAATTCACTAAGTTAAAGAAGCATTGTTTAAACAGGAATATGATCACTCGCCCTGGTGAGCTAGAAACATTATTAACTGTACACTGCTACATTGTCTATAATTCTGTTGCAGTTTTTTCTTATTATTGTGTTTTATGTGATTTATATTTAGTGTTTGAATTAGTCTAAAACCTACCACAGATATTTTTTGAAAAAATATATAAAAGATACACCTTACTGGATCATTGAGGGTAAGGGACCAGAGGCCAATAATACATGAAATAATTCTCAAAATAATGAAAACTATGGAAGTAATATACATTGAAAATGATATACAGCACTGCATCAAATAATACACTAAATGTCACGTAGACAGTAAATATAATCAACTATACAATATATTCAGAAAATGATAGACAACTGTATCAGCTCTTATTCTTCAATTTATCAAACTCATACGACTCTTGTATCAGCCCTTATTCTTGAACTGACTTATCACCCAACACAGACTCTGCCAATGATGCTGCATGGCTACTGACCATGATGTTCTGCCCAGATCATACATTTGGGCACTGGACTCTGCCTCTGCCCTTAACACTGCCACTGTTTCTGATGCCATATTATTTTAAGGGTTTGTTTCACTTGGCACCACACTTTACACAACATTTTTTGAAATTCCTTCACCCCACTCAACACTTTATCATACTTGGAAAGTTAATGTAAGGTTTCTTCAGTTGATGACACACCACAATCTACACCATATTGTTTAAAAAAATTTCACTCACACCATACCACACCAAACTTTAATTTCTTAAAATTTTGTACTGTAGTTTACATAACTCATGGTGATGTCACTGTGGCTTTTTAACATATATATGGATAGAGTGATAAGAGGGATGAAAGCAAAACTAGGGAAAAGGTTGCAGAGATGGAGTATGGTGGTGAGGTGTAGTGGCTAGTGACATGCCTATTTGTGGATGATGCTGTGTTGTTTGCAGAGAGGGAAGAGGAGTCATAGAAGGTTGTGTGTTTTATGATGTGTGTAAGTGTAGGCAATTGAAGATAAAAGCAGATATAGATAAAGTAATGGTGTTGCAAAGGAAACAGAGTGAAAGTATAGATTTTGAGAGGCCCTATAGAGTGAGAAAAGAAAGTGTACTGAACAGTGTTACAGATATATGGGAGAAAGACTGGAAGAGGTGACAGAATTTAAGTATTTGGGAGCTATTGTGGGTAAGTTTAGTGATATGGAGGGAGATATAAGGGAGAGAGTGCTACAGGGTAGAAGAATAAAGGAGTGTAGAGGTGTTCGTATGGAATTAAAGAAAGGATTAAGGGACAGCATAGTCCTCCCAACTCTGAATTATGCAGTCATGAAATGGACATGGAATGAGTCACAGAGGTCAAAAATCCAGGTTGTGGAAATAAGCTATTTGAGAGGGGTATGTAGTATGACTAGATGGAATGAAGAAAGAAATGAGGGGGGCGTATGAGAGATTTGGTATGATGGAATGCATAGATATTAATTGTGGACCAATATGTTGGATGAGGCATAATCTTTTTTTTAGGTGGTTTTGGCATGTGGAATGAATGCATTAGGGTTAGTTTACAAAGCAGATATATGATAGTAAGATTAAAGAGTAAGATTAAAGGGATTGGTGTTAGGGGAAGGCCAATTTTGATATTGGGAAATAGAGTGGAAGAGTGCTGGAGGGAGTGAAATGGGGGAAGAATGCGTGGAATGGTGCATCAGAGTGAGGCATTTAAAGACAGAGATAGTGGAGGCTCTTTTGCCCTGGCCATCTCTTTGATTTGTGTCAGAGAAATTTGATAGATAGATAGACAGAGAGGTTGAAGATGGCATGTAGTATGTCATGATTGACTACTGCTTTTGCTTTGAAACAACTTTACTAAGCAGCCTTTGATGTGTTGATGTGAGCTGACTTATCCCTTCAGCCTCATGCACACCCTTCTCCATGTCAGGGTCATAGTTGAGAAAGCACTGTACAAGTTCCCTGGCAAAGTGCAGAAACTCTAGCTTGGTCCATGCTTTCCTTGGATGGGAATCACTATCTTTGTATTTCTCCTCTTCCTGGCTTCTTGCCATCTCTGCATTCTTCAGGACATCAGCAGATGACAGGTCTTTCTCCATGCAGTCCAGGATTTCGCCCACATCATTCATATCCACTTCCTAGAAGCCCAGGATGTCTCTCACTTGCCGTCTTTATTCAATAATGCCCTTGACATCCTTCGCCTTCTTGAAACCTTTAAATTCTTGCATCACCTCAGGCCATAGGAGACACCACACATGGTAAAGTGCTTCATTACTAATGCTCTTTCAGCTCACACTGATGCTTATCAGCATCCTTGATGGTGAAAGCTTTCCAACAATCATAAATGGTGTGGTTGACATCTCCATTCATAGCCACCACCATCACTTTCATCATCTCCTTCAGGTACAGCTGCTTGAATAAGGTGATAGCTCTCTGGTTCATGGGTTGTACCTGAGATATAATGGGTGAAAGGAAAAATTATTGAATGTCTTCATGAAGGTCAACTTGGTGGCATGGATGGCTTTAGTCATTGTTGATAATTATGAGGTTTTGATGGCAGGGTTCCTTTCCTTGTTAAGTATAGCGATTGCATGATGAAAGTACCAGTCTTCAAAAATTTCCTTGGTGTTTCATCCAAGCTTTCCTATCTGTTCACCAATTGACTGGAAATTTGCCCATGTAGTTCACAGTTACATTCTTAAAGGCATGAGGGTTGGCATAGTTGTGGATGAGTAGTGGCTTCAGTTTCCTTATCCTCAAAGCATTGGTGTAGAACATGTTGATGCAGTCTTTGCTAGCCTAGAACCTGAAGCCTTTGCCTCAGGCATCATCAGGTATGTTTTCCTGATCTGGTGTGTAGCCTCCTTCCACCGTCATTTTTTTTTTAGAGTTCCACCTTTGCTCACTGCAGCTTCTACATTTGATGATAAAGCTTTACCTGACAGTATTATGAAGCCAGTCCTGCCTGTCTTTAAGTTTGCTTTCACTAACTGGCTTACCTTCTTTCTTCATCAGTTCCTATGGAATCTCTATGGCTATATTTATAAAAATTTCCATCTTTGGAAACATGCATACCTGCAGTTCTTGCCCTCAGATTTTCAGGGTATCCTCCATCTTTACAAATGTCAGCAGCTTGGATGCATTGTCATTTTCAAAATAGTTGGCTGAAAAAAGGCTTTCCTGTTTGATTCTCTTTTTTGCTTGATGATGCAGATGCTGCTCTCATGAACCCCATAATGGTAAGCAACTGCTTAAGCGTAGTGCCAATGCCCATCCAGTAATCCAGACTTTTCCTTCACTTTACATGTCTTCCCAATTCTCTTGGCAGGTTCTCTTGTAGTAGGGCTGTTTGCTGGATGCTTAGGCATGGTGGTGACTGGTAAATTTGGGCACAAGAGAATAAGTATACGAGTGGGAAATGATACATTCTTACTCTATGAATGCTTGCAAATTACTGACATGATGAGCAGAGTAGCATGGGCAGCCTCAGCACCATGTTCTTAGCTGGGTTTTTCTTTGTATCACAATGCATTGTGGTGTAGTAACAACATGGGAGTAATTTTAGTGCCTTTACTACATCAAAATCATTGTATCCAGCCATACTATATCCCAATGCATCTGTATTCCTAATCTCCAGTTGTCTTTCAGTACACAATTTGATAGGCTTTTCTTCATTTCCATTTACACTAGGGACCCCATGCCAACAGTTATACCCTCAGATGTTACATCTCCCATTTTTGTTTGGAGATCCCTATACACCAAGATGCAGTTCTTTGCATCAGAACTGCAAAAAACTCCTCCCAAAAAGCGTTCAGTTTTTCTTTACTGTTCTCACCCCCATATATATTGATTTTTTCATACTTGTGGTCCATTTCTTGACTTAGCAAGGTGGTTTCAGGAATGGATGAACAACAGCCTCATATGTTCACATTTTCACTCATTTATAATACATCAAAATCAGAGCCCATCATCTGTAGCCAGGTCTCCATAGACCATCCCTTGGTTTCCTCTAATTGTTACATGTGCCCTGGTTGACATACGACATCTTTCTAACTCATTCTGTCCCATGTATGCCTCTCGCTCGTCCTGAATGTTTGGGCCAGTTCCTCAAAGCCTCTTTCCTTCTGTAATTCCATCACCTTCTAAGTCCCTCATCTCCTCCTTGCTTCCCCCACTTCTGACATATAAATCCTTTTTATCAGTCTTTCTTTTTCATCCTCTCTATATGTCCAAACAGTTTCTTCATACCCTGGTCAACTTTTTGAGTCAGACTGCACATACTGTCCTCAAGCATTTCATCTCCAACACATCCATCCCTTTCCATTCTTTTGCATTAGTGGTCTAAGACTCGAATCCAGGCAACATTGTTGAGACTAGTCTGCCTTCAAACACTCCCATCTTTACCTTAACACACTCTGACTTTTTCCATATTATCCTCAGTGCAATTAGAACCATAGCTCCCTCTCCCACCCTAATGACTCACTTCAGCCTCACATGGTTTCATCCACTGTCATACCCATTCCCTGTTACATAGAGCACTCTACTTCCTCTAGGTTCTCCCAATTCAAACAAACACTCAAACCATCCAGCATCATCCCCTTGCTACTCCTCATTACCTTACTTTTTTTCTCAATAATTTTTTGCTTCCTCCTTTCTCTCACTCACAGACAGACAGACAAGCATATGCACACAGACATACAGACAAGCATATGCACACAGACAGATGAGCATACACACACAGACATACACACAGACAGACAGACAAGCATTCTCTCTCTCTCTCTCTCTCTCTCTCTCTCTCTCTCTCTCTCTCTCTCCTGCCAGAGCTATGTCATATGCAAACTGCATCTATTTCACCTCTTGTTCTAAGAGCCTTCCCTTGCATTTAACTCCTTCACCACCTTATCCATGAACAGATTAAACAGTCATAGTGTCATCACACTTTGACTCACACCCACATCTACTTCCATTAGAACCACTTGTCTTCCTCCCTTCCTACCTGCAGGCACATCTTGCTGTGTAGATGAAAACTTCTTATTGCATACAGAGGCTTTCCTCCAACAGTATATATTCATAACACCTTCCACAAGTTTATTGATAATTCATTAATAATAAAAAGATTTTATAAGTAGAGTAATGTTCTAATCTTTCATTTTTTTTTTCTGTGATCTGTAAGGACTTTTGTCCTTGTTATCCTCACTTTTATATATAGTTTATTGATATTGTATGTATCTAACAGAAAGAAGAACAGAAAGAGCAACAGTTAAAGAAGAGAGTAAATGGTCATTCAGTTATTCCCTCTAAATTTGGCCAGACTCCCAAGAAATCTCTTGGAGCATCTTCTTATGGTCCCATGGATGTTTTTATTGGTAAGTATATTGATGCACACTTTGTAACTTAGGTGTTGTAGGAATTATAGTTGCTGAAAAAAAGCAGTTCTCCTATGATGATGACTGTTCTTATGTTAGTTTAATCTCTCTGTGTATCTGATGCAGTTTGAAAAAATTTTCCTGGAATATTTTTGCTAGTTTACCCATTGCATTGCAGGGTGAGTTGATCCTCATACACTGATTGAGCAGGCTGCCTTGATTGTTCTTGTGACAATCACAATATACATCGCTTTACCCAGATGCACTTTTTGGTCATTATGGTTGGGAGATTAGAACTTCCTTAGTGGCAAGGAGGTGTTGTGCATCATTTCAGCTTTTCTATTGTGGAAACATATACAGAATTTTACAAGACTTTTGATGCAGTATAAGTTCACAGTAAAGAGATCATAAGAAAGCTTATCCAGTTCTGGCTGTGAGGAGACACAGAAGGCATCATTTACAGTAATATTTGTGTGTTAAGGAATCACTGGTTGATTCTCAAAAAACTGGAACCCAGAAAAGTTGCTATTTTTTTCAGTGAAGGTATTTATCATAAAAGATCCATAAGTTTACCAGAAAACTGGAGGAGTGTTTGGTCTTTTTGTTTTTTTCCAAAATCCAGAAATTCAACCAATTGAAATCCTTTTTCAAGAAATGCAAAATCTTTTTCAATCTTACCACATCTTTTTGTTTTGTTTTGCCAGTCACTGCGATCTGGTGTCACTCAGTACCTTTTTTTCCATTAGTAGCTGGCAATTTATGATCTCTGACTGAAGTTTTGTTGTGTTTTTACCCTCAGTTATTTATTTTATATATAATAAACACTCTTAGGAACTTTTTCTAGAAAGGGTCCTAGTGTTGCCCTGGATCTCTTTCTAGAGGCTTCTTCAGCCTATAATTGCGCTACTGCTTGTAGTAGAAAAATGTGGACTCTTATGGAGTGAGAGGTTCTTTGACATGGTAAAGCCTTGTCATTGGTGATGTTTCTTGTGTAACCTCACGTAGGCAGAATTTAGAAAGTTTCAGATACTTTGTACTGAGATAGTGGCAGTTCCTTCACTAGTGAGCTGCTGCTTGCACTTGGTAGGAACTCCATTTGGTGGTGATACAATCCACATTCTCTTGGTGAAACAATGCTGAACATCCTTGAACCCCCTACTACTACTGTATAAGTATATATCTGTGTCTATATATTTTTTCCATACTTGATCGCCATTCTCCGCATTAGCAAGGTAGCTCCAGTAACAGACAAAGAAAGGCCCCATCTGCTCACATCCATTCTCTAGCTGTCATGTTGTGTAACACACCGGAACCACAGCTCCCTTTCGACATCCAGGCCTGTCACACCTTTTTATGGTTTACCCTGGATGCTTCACATGCCCTAGTTCAGGGCACGCCTTTCACCCTCCTGCATATTCAGAGACCAATTGCTCAAAATCTCTTTCACTCCATCCATCCATCTCCAATTTGGTCTCCCCATTGTCCTTGTCCCCTCCACTCTTGACCCATATATCCTCTTTGTTAACCTTTCCACACTTATTCTCTCCATTTGTCAAAACCATTTCAGCACACTGTTTTCTGCTCTCTCAACCACACTCTTTTTATTACAACACATCTCTGTTAACCATTCATTGCTTACTGAATCAAACCACCTCACACCACATATTGCCTCAAACATTTCATATCCAACACATCCACCCTCCTCTGCACAGCCTTATCTGTAGCCCATGCTTTGCATCCATATGATATCATTGGGACTACTATTCCTTCATTCTGTCCATCTATGTATATCTCTGATGCATGTTCCATTCTGGAACTCCCTAAAGGGGATGGCCATGTATATCTCTGATGCATGTTCCATTCTGGAACTCCCTAAAGGGGATGGCCATGGCAATAGAGTCTTCATAACTGATGAAATCCATTGCCACTTCTTAGCCTTTAGTACCTCACCCTTAACAGGCCACTTGTAGAGGGCAAGTCTGATGCAATGTTTGCAGATGCTCCTACCTAATGTTCCTACTGACTGCTTCTGCCTAGTGCTCCAACCCAATGTTCCTACCTACTACTTTTACCTAATGCTCCTTCCTAAATTTTCCTACCTACTGCTTCATTCTATTGCTCCCACCATTTTGCCAAAAGGCAGGGCTAGCAAATAGTGCTTACCATTAAGAAATCCAGAGTTATGAAGAATAAGCTATGTGAGTTAAGTGTTGTCATGTATTATGTGTTACAAGAAGGGATTATATTTTTGTGGACAGAATGCCACTAGTCCACGTATGTGTGAAGCAGAAAGAAAAGACAGCTGCTTGGGTCAGAGGAGTGCAGCTTGACAACCAGTGAAGTGCTGGCTCATTATGCAACTGTCAATAACCCTCCCGATACTCAGCAGATAGTACAAGAAATATACCTCCTTGGACATTGGCTGCCTACCATCTACTACCTATTCCTTCAAACATACCCATTTTTGCCCTCTCAGATAACATTCTCTTTCCACACGTTCATCAGTGTTCCGAGAACCTCTGCCCCCTTCCTCACCCTATAGCTCACTTTCACTTCTATGGTTCCATTCGCTGCCATGTCTACTCCCAGATATCTAAAGCATTTCTGTTCCCCCAGTTTCTCTCCATTCAAACTCACAACCCAACTAACTTGCCCCTCGGTCCTGCTGAACCTTGCTTTTATTCACATGCACTCTCAGCTTTCATCTTTCACACACTTTTCCAAATTCTGTTACCAATTTAGGTAGTTGCTCACTGGAATTTGCCATCAGTATTGTATCAGCAGCAAACAATAACTGACTCACTTCCCAGGTCCTCTCATCCCTCAGAGACTGCATAATCGACCCTCTTTCCAAGACTCTTGCTTTTACCCTCCACACCACTCCATCCATAAACATTTTGACCAAGCATGGTGATATCACACACTCCTGCTGCAGACCAGCCTTCACTTGGAACCATTCACAGTCCTCTCTTCCTACTCATACACAAACCTTACACCCTTGATAAAAACTTCTCACTGCTTTTGGCAGCTTTCCTCCCACACCATATATTATTAAGACCTTCCACAAAGGATCTCTATAGACTCTATCATATGCCTTCTCTAGATCCATAAATACAGCATGCAGATCCATTTTTTTTCTAGATATTTCACACAGACATTCTTTAAAGCATCTTTTGTCACTGTTTAAACCACTCCTCCCCAATATGATGCTGAGTACATGCCTTCATCCTCTCAATCAGTACCCTCCCATACAACTTACATTTGTCCCCCTTGCCTTTATACAATGGCACTGTGTATCCTGCCACTCCTCAGGCACCTCACCATGATCCATACATACAATGAATACTCTTTCCAACCAATCAACAACAAAGTCACCCCCTTTCTTAATAAATTCAACTGTAGTACCATCCAGTCCAGCTGCCATGCTGCATTTCATCTTTTGCAAGGCTTTTACCACCTCATCTCTCTTCACCAAAACATTCTCCACGAGTTTCTCACCTCGCATACCACCTTGAACAAAACACTCTACATCTGCCACACTATTATCAGTCATTTAAGTCCTTTAAAATATTCACACCATCTTCTCACTTCATCACCACTTGTTATCACTTCCCCTTTTGCCCCCTTCACTGATGTTCCCATTTGTTCTCTTGTCTTTTGCCCATTATTTACCTCCTTCCAAAATATCTTTCTCTTCTCCCTAAAGTTTACTGATACTTGCTCTCCAACTCTCATTTGCCCTCTTTTTCAATCCCTATACCTTCCTCTAGACCTTCTGCCTCTTTCTCTTTTACATCTCCCTGTCATTTGCACTTTCCTTGTAAGTTCTGCCCAAACATCTTTCTTTTCTCTTTCATTTGCAACTCTGAATCTTCATCCCACCACAAACTACCCTTTCAAGTTAGCCCACTCCCACCTTATGCATGCCACATGCATCTCTTGCAAAAGCTATCACCGCTCCATAAATACCTCCCTTCTTTCATATACTCTCACCTTTTGCCTTTTTACACTCAATCTCTGCTGGTATTTCTCTACACTAGTCTCCTTATCAAGCTCATGTACTCTCACTGCTCTCTTCTCCCTGACATTGTTTCCTCTTTTTCAGAAATTTCCACAAAACTTCACCCTCTCTTTTATGAGATAGCGATCAGACATCCTACCAGCTGCCCCTCTCAGCACATTTACATCCAAAAGTCTCTCTTTTACATGCGTGTCAATTTATTTGTAATCTAATAATGCCCACTGACTATCTCCCACTCACAAATGTATTTTTGTGTATATCCCTTTTTTAAACCAATTATTCCCAATCACCAGTCCTTTTTCAAGACACAACTCCACATGCTCTTCACCATTTCCATTCTTAACACTGAATATTCTGTGCTCCCAGTTATACCCTCAACTGTTACATTACTTACCTTTGCATTTTATCATGCATCACAAAGACTCAGTCTTGTACATCAAAACTGCACACACACACACACACACACTCACTAAGCTGCTCCCAAAACACTTGCCTCTCTTGATCTTTCTTCTCATGGCCAGGTGCATGAGCTCTAATAATCGCCTATCTCTTGCCATCCACTTTCAGTTTTACCCAAATCAATCTAGAAATTACTTCCTTATATTCTGTCACACACTCCTTCAACTCATGCATCAGGAGTAGTGCTACTCCATTCTTTGCTTTTGTCCTCTCACCAAACCCTGAATTTACTCCTAAGGCATTTCCAAACCATTTTTCCCATTTAACTTTGAGCTTTGTTTCACTTAGAGCTAGAACATCCGGGTCTCTTTCCTCAAATATACTACCTATCTATCCTCTCTTCTCATCTTGTTTATGTTCACACACATTTAGACACCTCAGTTTGAGCCTTTAAGGGGGATGAGCACTTCTTGCCTAGCTCCTTATTCTGTTTCCTCTTTTAGAAATTGAAATACATGTATTCATTATTGTTTGCCTTTTCCTGCTTAGGAACAAGGGTAGAAGGGCTGCATTTGCTCAAATCCACTTTTTAGCTGTTATGTTTAATGCACAGAAGCCACTGCCCCCTGATTTTACCAGGCCCGACAAACCTTTCCATGGTTTTTCCCATCTGCTTCACATACCCTGGTTCAGTCCACTGACAACATGTTGCTTGATGTAAACCACATAGTTCCAATTCACTTCATGTTTAGGCCTTGATCATTCAAAATCTACTTCTATCCATCCTTCCATCTCTTCTCTGGTCTCCCCTTCTCCTTGTCCCCTCCACTTCTGACACATATCCTTTTCGTCACTCATCACTCACTCTATCCATATGCTGAAACCATTTCAGCACACCCTTTTCATTTCTTACAACCACACTCTTCATATTACCTTTGTATTACTTACTCGATCATACCTCCTCAAGCCACATTTTTCCTCAAACACTTCATTTCCAACACATCCACCCTCCTTTGCACATCCTCATCTATAGCCATGCCTCACATTGAAACAACATCACTGGGACTACAATGCTTTCAAATATAACCATTTTTACCCATCTAGATAATGACCTCTCTTTCCACACTCTCCACAACATGATCCAGAACCTTTGTCCCCTCACCCGCTCTATGACTCATTGTCCCCTCACCCACCCTATGACTCACTTTTGCTTCCATGGTTCTATTCACTGACATGTCCACTCTCAGGTATTGAAAATACTTCCCTTCCTTCAAATTGTTTCCATTCAAACTTACATCTGAACTAACCTGTCCCTCTGCCATGGTAAACCTAATAATCTTGCCTTTATTCACATGTACTCTCAATTTCTTCCTTTCATGCACACAAGCAACCTCAGTCACCAGCTTTTTCAGTTTGTCTTTGAATCTGCCACCAGTGCTATGTCATCAGCAGACAACAACTGACTTAGCTTCCAGGCTTTCTCACCCTGTCTGACTGGATACTCGCCCCACTCTCCAAGACCCGTACATTTACCTCCATAACTCACAAGTCCATGAATAAGTTTACAGCCATGGTGACATCACACACCCCTGCTGCAGACCAACCTTCATCTAGAACCATTCATTCTTCTCCCTCCCAACTCTCCCACAGGTCTTATACTTTTGTTGAAGACTTCTTCCCGCTTCTAGTAGCTTTCCTCCCACACCATATAACTGTAAAATCTTTGACAAGGCATTTATGTCCATCCTATCATATTCTTTCTCCAGATCCATAAATGCAACATACACATCATTCTGTTTCTCTAAGCATTTCTCACACACACAAAACAGCTGATCCACATATCCTCTATCACTCCTGAAACTGCATTATTCCTCCCCAGTCTGATGCCACTTTCCCCACATTACTTACCAAGTTTACTCAATAAACTTATATGTTTTTGATAATGAATACTCACCTGTATCCCCCTTGCCTCATACAGTAGCGCTGTACAAGTATTTTGCTAATTCTCAGGCATCTTGCCATAATCCATTCATACGTTGAAAATCCTAAATATCCAGTCAACAACAATCACCCTTCCTTTTTTGAGAAGTTCAACTGCAGTACCATCCACTCCAGCCACCTTTGCTACATTTCATTTTATGGAAAGCTATTACCTCCTCTTCTTTCTTCACCATACCACTTTCCATGGCTCTCACTTTGCACACCTCCCTGACCTAAATGCCCTTCTTCTGCCACCCAATCATCAAACAGATTCAAAGTCCATCAAAATACGTATGCCATCTCCACCTCACTTCATCTCTTTCTGTTACCAATTTCCCACTTGCCTGCTTCACGGATGCTCCAATTTGTTCTTTTGTTTTTGTCACATTATTAACCTCTTTCCAAAACACTTTATTCTCGCTGGAGGTTACTGATACTTACTCTCTCGAACTCTCATTTGCCCTCTTTTTCAACCCCTGCACCTTCCTCTTGACCTCCTGTTGCATTCTTTCATACATCTCCCAATCATTTGCACTTCTTCCTTGCTTCCTATTGACCTCCTGTGGTGTTGTCTTATACTTTACCCAGTTATTTGCACTCCTCCCCTGTAAGTACCACCCTTATACCTCTCTTTTCTCTTTCACTAGCAACTTTACTTCTTCATCCGAGCACTCACTACCCTTTCTAATGTGCGGACCTGTGACCTTGTGCATGCCACACACATCTCTTGCATATGTCAGAAATACTTCCCTAAATACTTCTCATTCCTCACTGTTTGCCATAGGTTCATCTACTCTCACCTTTTTGCCATTCTACACTCATTGTCTTCAGGTATTTCTTCACACAAGTCTCTTTTCCAAGCTCACTTACTTTCACCACTCTCTTCTCACTCGTAATGTTTCCCCTTTTCTGAAAACTTCTACAAATCTTCACCTGTGCCTCCACACAATAATGATTAGACATCCATCCCACCAGTTGCCTCATTCAGCATATTCTCATCCTGGAATCTTTCTTATGCCCGCTGTCAATTAATACATAATCTAACAATACCTGCTTACCATCTTTGCTACTCACATATGTATATTTGTGTATGTCCCTCTTTTTATACCAGGTATTCCCAATCAGCAGCACTTTTTCATCACACAGCTCCACAAGGTATTCTCCATTTCCATTCATCTTGCTGAATACCCTCCATAATTACCTCAACTGCCACATTACTTATCTTTGCACTTAAATAACTCATCACCATGCCAAGTCACTTGCATCAAAACTGTTGGCACACTCAGTCATCTCCAAAATGCTTGTTTCTCATACCCCAGCTTGAGCCTTTATAGAGGATGAGTGCACCCTGCTTGACTCCCACTGTTCCAGTTTTTAAGAATTGAAATACAAGAGGGGAGAAGGGGAGTTCCAGACTCCTGCTCCTGCCCCTCTTAGTTGCTCTTTATGACACTCGGGGAATATGGAGGTATTCTAAAATATGTCCCAGAAGTTGGAGATGGACGGATGGGGTGAAAAAGATCATGAATGCTCAAGGCCTGAACATAAAGAAAAGTGAAAGGTGTGCCTGAAATAGAGTGATTTGGAGCATTTTGTTATGCAGGAGTCAACTTTTATTAAGTGGACAGAAATATTTCATGTGAAGGAGCCTTTGGAAACCACAGAAACGTGTGTGGGACCTGGTTGTGGATAGTGAGCTAGAGAATGGATGTTAGTGAATGAGGCCTTTTCTTCATCCGTTCTTAGCACTGCCTTGCTAATGGAGGAAATGGTTAACAAGTGTAAAAGAAAAAAGATGGAGATAATTATTAATTCATGCATTGGCTAAGAACTTGCTGAAGGGACTTGTGTAGAGTAAACATATGCAAAATACAGTTTACTGTACTGTATCATTCACCAAATTAATGGTGAATGTTTTGAAACCCTGACGATTTTAGTTGACGATTCAGTCATATGTGATACATGGCAGTTTGAACTCTACCAGCAGTTATTCTTTCTGGATACATAGATAATTATTGATTTTTCGTAAATGTATGTATGCACCATACCTCTCTCTCTCTCTCTCTCTCTCTCTCTCTCTCTCTCTCTCTCTCTCTC